>OMOW01087042.1:0-13963 GCA_900312555.1 Lamprogrammus exutus
GACATTATGCCAGCACAGGGGAATGAGAGCATCAGCACAATGAGATTCAGTGCTAGCAGACTCCAGCTGACATACGGCAGCAACATGAGGAAGACGAGGCCCTCAAACAAGCCTTTGTTTGAAGAAGCAGTTATATGAGACCCCCCCTCATGGAAAGCCCCCTGTCCCTGTCTATATGATCTACCTGAGGATTAGCTTCTTTCTTCTGTATGCCAGCAAATTAAACATTTCAGGATTGGGGCACTGCTGTTATTTGCAAAGGCTGCCAGTTAGTGCACCACACCAAAAACAAAGTACAGGCTGGTATCAATGTTCAAGCAAAATCTTTAGTTTGAAAGGTTGGTGACCCATTTCAACTTCGACCTTTGGATGCTGTGAGATAAAGCACAATATACAGTATGTAATGCAGAGTTGTGCTCTTTGGGGCAGGCAGACCTGTATGCTTGCAGTAAACTCATAAAAGGAGACAAGAAAATGTGCCGTTATGTAACCAACAAATGTAATACTGCATGATACTATCTGCCTACATGCTGTCTCCCCCCTGTCAAGGCTGTTAGGATCCTCTGTGGTCCTCATTCCCAGACTGAATTTGGCATAAGGGGCCAAAAAGGCTTGTCTCTCAAATCAAAGGCTCCTCCACACGATGCAGAGAAATGTAAACAGGACACAACCGCAACCTATATGTCCTTTGCAGTCCTAAGTCTCCAAGAGTCCACTGTACACTGGTTTGTTGTTTGGTCTGGAGCTTTCAGCTGATTCTTGTCAACTCTTAAAGTAAGGAAACATCACTTGAACAAGTCATAGTTGCCAATTATTTGTATTCAGGAGGTCATCCATCACTACTTAACATATAACCTGAATGCTGGATGAAAATAACGTTCTTATGGGCATTTGGGATATGATGGAATTCACTGAGCATTACAGAAAAACAGAAGTTATGTTAATATATTTTACCATAACCTCGTGAGACTGTTTGCCATTTGTCCATTAGCCCAATCATACTGAAATGTACCGTGTCTTTTTCATAGCAATGAACTATTGATAAAATTGTCTTCATGACTTTAGCGGGACACCTGAACGCACCATCTGTTTTGAAAATAACTAATAGCCTAATGATAATGAAAACAATGATCAGTTGCAGCACTACATTTGATCCTATTGTACTGACTAAACAGCTGAGGACCTCTGATCACTTCGAATCAGAAATAATCAGTTAAGTTACGGCCTTCATTGTTTGCATTTCAAAATGTCTCTGATTCTAAATTCAAAGCACTTGGAATGATTTCAGGTCCAGTCCAGACATGTTCGCGAGTCATTTTACACGCAAGCCCGTACCGATCCCGATGCTTCAAACTGATGCGTCCGTCTTCAATCGGTACTCTTAGGTTTAAAGCATCACTGAAGTTAATTGTTCGAGGGTTGCCTCATTAGTTAAAACTCCCCCAGATTGCTTTTGTAAACATGCCTGCTTAGAGCTGACGCAGCTTAACCAGCTAACGTTTGAGAATGAAAACGGGTGGGAGGGCAGCGAATTCACTCGTATAAATAATAACACGAAATTCATTAGCGGAACAGTGTAACTGCAGCTGGCAGTGACGGTGAAAAATAACGCAGAATGTATTTTCCAAACAGAAACACTAACAACTGTTTTCGCCTGGATAGCTAATGCTAGCTAACGTTAACGCTAGCTATCATCCGTCTCCATCAGTGTTCAGTTAGCGGCTCAACGCAGCGGGGTTGCGGTTAGAAAATGTCACGCAGCACGTTAGAACCCTGCGTGTGATTCCATCTTCAGCGCTTCAACCTGTACATGCAGTCTTTTTTTGTGTTTTACCAATTCAAATATGTTACCTGGATCCGCTTCTTGTGCCTCCTGCGCTCCGCCATGATCCTCCAACTCAGCTCTTCCGACGCGCGCGCGGCTGCGTACGCGCACGGAGCGTGGAGTATCGCGAGACTAAGCAATTAACGTTGGTCACGATTGAGTCATTTCATTCATAAACCACACGGATGAGGTTTTTAGCCAATAGTTTAGTGAGTTTAAATTGTTTAAATGTAAAATTAGTCACTTCTGCTGTCACGAATAGAATAAAAGTTTCACCAATCTGAAACAGGGTGTAAAATTGTGTTTAGCTGCGTAAAGTAAGCCTAAAATGTGGATCTGGTTTTCAACAAACAAATGGTCATTTTCTCTATTCACAAACAAAATACAATAGAATTATCTGAAGCTCCCAAAGAGTCTCCGGCCTGTGTGATTCCTTATTGCTTATCTTAACTCTCAACATGATAATAAGTAAGGCAAGTTCCTATGTAGAAAAAAATGTTTATTTACATTCCACACCATTCAACAACATTAAAGCAGTTTATTTTTGTTCATCAAATTATTACAAATGATTCAATCACCCAAATTCCAAAGACAACACAACAATTATTTAATCACTTGCTGATGAAACCATGTCTACTGAATATGATTTTTACTGTCCTTATGCAGGCCTACTAGAGAAATGACATTCATCAGTATAAAGGAATAGATCATCCAAACGGAACCGAAAGACAGGCAGTGGCTTAAACCTACAGATACTTCAACCAGACCTTAACTCAAGATCCATGACTGTTTCACTTCACTGTTACAGATAAATTAGAAAATATATGTACAAAATATATATTTAGCAGACATCTTGGCCTAGTGTGGAGTCATCAAGCCCAGGTATTAATGGTGAAAAATCCTTTTAATCAAATAAATAGTAATGTAAACAATACCGCTAGTGCAGGAGCAGCATTTTAGCCATGCTGAAGTTACAGGTTGTGCCTGGTTAGGTTAGCGTCCCTACACTTGTCAGCACCGATCAGGCTGTCTCACTGCTGGCAGATGGAGGGGAATTGTTTTCTGTCTCGTGAAGGTGCTCTGTGGATTTGACAACGTCGTGGTCTCTTGGACTTGCCAACATCTCGTCACTGTTGCAGTTGACAGGGGAGCCGATTTCTGATGAGCGGTCCCCTGCCTTCTCTGGGGCAGCCTGCAGGGTGGCAGTGGAGAGTGGCAAGTTCATCATATACAACATGCTGCCCAGGCGCCTGGACACCTGTGGTGCAGTAAAATGAGGGAATGCATATGAGAAACCAAAGATTGTTGATGTTTCTGACTTTTATGAGTGGAAGTGGAAAATTTCAGAGCTGAGTCAGACTTAATGTTTCCATACCTGTGAGCGGATCTTGAGTGCCGGCCCCAGCTTCAGCCCCATTGTGTCCAGCAGATGCTCCTCAGAGAGGAGAGGCAATGTCTCCCCATCAATCATGTGGTCCTTAAACGTCTGCAGAGTGCAATCACCTCACATTAGCACAAGACCCAATAACACCCAGAAAATAAAAGAAACAATCACAGAACACTGACCTGAGCGTATTCAGAACATGTGGGTATACTGTTGATAAAGTTGTAAACATCATTCACTGTCCACTTCCTTATGTCCTCTGACACATCATCACCATTGAGAAAGAGACTGGGTGTACCTAAAAAAGAATTAAAATTAACAATTTAATATATTGTTTGTTGCTTTTAAATGTTTGATAAACAAATTTTATATAGGTCAGTCCAGCTTTTTTCAAACCCACCAGGTGGAAGGAAACCATTTCCGGGCACTGGGAACATGTAAGGCATGCCCGTGACAGCGCCTCCAGAGGAGGGATACATGAATTTCTCCTGGAAAGCAGAGCACTGGTTTGACATGTCTTTGTCATTGGCTCCACTGTTGGCCACATCCGAGCATCCATCTTGGTTGTTAACACAGGCTTTATGCAGGTCTGCCTCCCCCACTTTGTAGTTCTTCCTGCTCCCTGTGGCAAGTTCAGAGTCTATTTTGGCTTGATGGTGTGTCTTGATTGTGGCACCCTCCTCCCCCAGGTCCCCCTTTGTCTCCACCTCTTTCTCCTCCCCTGAAGTAGCTCCTGGGCTCTGTTCTACATTTTTGTCTTCGGTATGGCCCTTCAGGCTGGCCATGTGGCTTTCTGCATTCTTGTGAGCAGTCGGTCTTCTACCAGCCCTGCGTCCCCTCTCCCTGTGGAGTGTGCTGATTGGTGGGTAAGGGCTAGTGGACATGAGTATGCTGTTGGAGTGCAGTTCATCCAGAGTAGGGCGGTGGACAAAAATGTCATGGCCATCAGGCATGCGTTGACGACCTCTGAATGCCATGGGGTTTGAAGGGTACGGCATGGAATTTTCTATTCCCATCAGTCCCTTCTGATGGGCATTTTCCAACTCTTTCTGATGCAAGATGGCATTCATCTCCATTCTGAAGAGGAACAAACATTTCTTAAACATGTTTGTGTCATGGGATGGAACCATAAGACTTTGTTGAATCAGACGAAAATGAATAATATTCTGTTTTATTCAGCAGACCTACGTGTAGGTGGAAAGTTTTTATGAGATGATGATGACACTCTGCACACACTACCTGGCAATATTTTGCTTGTGAATGAGCTCCTGTCGCCGAGCAACTGTTTCCATGGGCTCTGAGGGCAAGAAGCCATAGCCTGGTGAGAGAGAGAAAGAGAGCGGGGTTATGCATGAGCATGTTCTCATTCCCTGAAACTACACACAGGTTTGGAATTCTCTCAGGAATGAATGCATAATTAGATTCACGCTCACCTGCTCCAGGGAAAGCTCTCCCTGGCAGGACATTGGCGTGTGGAGTTAGGGAAGCACCCAGGTGAGGTCCCATGTGCATCTGTCTGGCCTCGTTGGATACCATCTCAGGGGGGGGGACCAGCTCCCTGAGGAGAGAAATGCTTGGAAAGTCACTTAGTGTATTGAAAGAGGCAATCAGATGAACATTTTCAAAAGCATCTATAGATTGATAATTGATTATGCAATGAAAAGTACTTTTTCAGGTTTTAGAGTTAACCCAGGAACACACCTCTCCATGAAACGGGGTTCAAATTGTGCTGGGACCCCCTGTAACCTCTGCTGGCCTTGGGCGAGGATCTGTGGAGCCATGGCCATCTGGTTCCTCATTATCAACTCCTGCCTCTGCCTCAGCTCTGGATGAAAACAAAAAACTACAGGTCACCAATAGAGGTTTTTTGATTGACTCTCGATTCTCCACATTCTCCACAATTACTCAACATTTGGCTGACATGTGATGCTCCCATATAAATCCCCTAACACAGACTTCAAGACAACTGTGTGACATTTTGTGTTGCTGACTCTACCGTGTGTTGTGTTTTCCTCCCTCTCACCTCCAGCCGACATACCGTTGACCAGACGGTACCAGTGCTTCTCATCCAAAGCCCCCTGCTCTCCGAGGGCTGTCATCTTCCTCAGCTGCTCCCGGGGAGTCATGACACACGCGACCTCTGACCTCCACGTAGATGCTGTGGAAGTTCAAGTTCAACAGAGGGTAAGGATCGAGAGCGGCATTCCCAACAACTGGAATACATAATCATAAAATCATTCCTTTTGACAAATTTGTGATGACATTGTTGTATAGAATACAAGTTTTTAGTGGACCGAGGGGTAAATATGGGTTTGATTGGGTGTGATTTGTTGTAATCTCAAATTCATACAAAAGAATGATCTATTCATAATAAACCGCTGAATCTGCCCACTTGAAGACAGTTTGCTATCACTACCACTAGGGCGCAGCAGTGATCTACACATCACATGAATATTGAGTGTTCTCCCACCAAAATACCTCTTTTTTTTTAAGCAACTACAATTAAAAAAACTAAATTAGAAATTCTTACATTTTATAACGTGGGTCAAACGTTTTCATTAAATTGTTTAAAATTTTCACACAGAATGTTTTTGTTATTCTTGCAGACAACTTTTGTGCCAGTTTAGTGAACAGTGAAGCTTCTTTCCTGTGATTGGAGGAGACAAAGATGTGTAACAGCAACCTTGAACTCTGACCCAACAAAATGCCTTTATTTTGATATATTTTTTATCATCTTTCTATGCTTTTCCTTTTTAAGAAAGTGTATTCCTCCACAAGCATGGAACACACACACACGCACACACACACACACACACACCAACTGGCCACATTGTTCTTGGCTGAGCCAGCAGCTTGTGTTCACAAGGACAATCGACTTAGACACCTCCAATTAGTCTTCCATACTGCATAAATCCCACGACTAAATATGATACTGTAAACGACAGTAATCCAGCCCTGATAATCCCACGCCAATGTGTATGATGCTTTTGGATGGAGGAATGTGAACCAGAGCTGGACAAAATGCAGCCAACCTCATCTTCAATATACAGTATGTGAGTCTATACATCCTATCAGTTATAGTATACTGTATGTTTTACACATGCATTGGTCCCATCGTTCCTCCTGTCCCCTCCCCCAGTCATATGTGACCATGAGATTTGCCTTGGCCTTCTGCATTATCCACAGGCCCTCAAGTTCCCTCTGAAGCCCATCTAATCTGAGGGCTGTAATCCTCCTGTTAGTCCAGCAACAGTCTGCTTTCTACATCTGCTGACCAGCCTGTGGTCCGCCCTGCTGGCTTCGCCAACCCCCCATCTTCCCCACCTTCCCAGGCCCCTGCTACCCCCTGGATCCTATTAGCTAAGTCCTGGCTATACAGCACTTTAAAGGGATGTGTTGGAGGTAATCCACACGTTTAGAGTTTTACCCTAGGCAAACCTTGCCTGTAAGCATCCTGGACAATACACCCTAAGTGCTAAGCCTATTAGTCCCCATTAACCCTCAGGATGTCCTAAAAACACCTTGGGGATAAATCTGGGGATGCAATCGGTTTATGTGCAGCTATGTGGCACACGCATCTAACCGACCTCCCTCTCCTGCTCTTCTAATGTCATAACAGCCAGATCAGCAAGAAGAAATGTGTTTTAATGTTTATGTCCTTGTAATTCTTAAGTGGGCACTAAGCCCTGAGCCTTGTGCGTGATGTGTTAAATCCCTAACAGCGAATTAATGATTCACACCTCCATATGTGATGCTGTAAATAACTTTGTGGTTGAAGAACTCACACAGTTAATAATCCAATTAAATATTGAAAATGGCACAATCAGGCTGATAGAAATGCAGGGTTCAATGCTTTAGCTTTTTGAATTAGAAGTTTAACCAAAATAGCACAGCCCCAGGAGGATGGCTCGTGTGAACTTGAGCCATGAGAAGGAATCATCTTCAGTCACAGCATACACCTATCAAAAGCAACACTTTCATTAAAAATGAACTTGAGAAAGTATACGTACTGATGTAAAGCGCATAAAAGATTAACAACCATTAATATTTACAGTTTCAAGTGGAAATATCAAGTGGCTTCAGCATTCTGTGAAAAGCGTAACACTGAAAATATAATCAAAGGTGAGCTTAAAGACTGTTGCCATATTTCCTTAACAAACAGAGGCCTCGCTGCAGCAGCCAAGGCCGGGGATTGGACTGCTTTGGATTTGCCGTTGCCTGGTTAATCCCATTACAAGAATGAATTAAAGGGAAAAATTGCTGACGACTTAAATGGAGCCCTGAGGAGGTCATATCAGACAGGACAGAAGTATCGTCTAGCCGTCCTAATCCCCCACATGACACACACATGCTAAAGCCGTGCATATTATTTCCGCAGCTTAGATTTTATGAGATAATTGAGGTGAGTGGTAAACTCCACTTAGTATTGATTTAAGATTTTCTTGTGGTGTCATTGATGACAAACTGTTGGAAAACATGTTGATTGAAAGGACAGACTGAGATATTGATTATTTTACATAAGTACATCAAAGTAAAACAACACTATTTTAAACATTGCATTTTAATGCTGGCAACACAACCTGGGTTAATTATTGCGTCAATGACACATTTCAATGCTGTTCTTGAGCTCTTCAGATTAGTCCTTTGCTGAAGGTTTGGTACCCTTTTATCATTTACTGATTGAAGTGTACAGGTCAAGATTGATCATTTATCATTCAAGTGTACCTTGATTAAATTTTGATCAACTTTCTGCATGGATTTCACATCTGTTCCTGCAAATTTTACGGATCTGAAGGTCAATCATGCTGAGCAATCAACAAATCTATATGGTTTAATGCAGCAGATTAACTTGGAAATATACCGTGCAGTATATTTTTTGTTCCTTTGCAAGATTTATAGAGTAAACGTGACTTACAAAGTAAAATAAATTCTAAACAAATACACCAGTCACAAACAGGAACGTGATTAATAAGAGGAGAAATGTTGAGAGAGGAAGTTTTAAGCAACTCACCTTCAAGTTCACACCAGTGAGCAGGACTGGGAACGGGATTCTTTCAAATTTGGGTAAAGAAAAACAAGTCAAAAAAAATATATGAGAACCCTTTGAGCAGCCCTCAGAAACTCTCTCCAGCTCTTTCACTCACAGGTAAACGGCCTCCCTATGCCCGGCCAACTGGTGCGATCGCAGTCAGGTGCCAGGTAACTGCCTTAACTAAAAAAGACCTTTTAAATAAGATTCATTTCATCTTCATTAGCTGGCCTTATCTCCTGTGGTAAGCCCTCCCTGCCCTGACATCACTGTGATCTCCTATCCAACTGCTTGCCCCACCTTGCAAATGATGTGTAATTACTGGAGCAGCACTGGTCCTAAGCATGGCGCACTAAACCTCTTTCAACGTTTACCTCACTAATCCCTTGTTAGCACTTTAGGCCATGGTTAAGACACCTAAACGCTTAGCTTCTTTTTCCAGTGGCAAAATTCCCTCCCTCCAACTGCTCACTGACCACATGCAGAGAAGCTACATCCTCCAACACATAACTCCAACCGATCGGATTCTTGTTTTTCTTCATGTCTAGCCGGTGTGACAGAAGTATTGCTCTCCTCAGGGTGCAGAGTGTTTGATCCAAACATTTTCTTGGTAATTTCCCAGAAATCCGGCTAAATGTGTTGGCTGGCTCATCCTCTCAGACCACTTAATCCGACTGTTTGTGCTCACCAAACACTTACAGCATGGCCCTGCACTACCTTGAATTATGTTTTTAATTAATACTCAGCGGGATAAAGAGTATTAGTTAACAGCTAGGTGTGCATAATCGGTCAGGTGAGAGGTAATTTTGCTAAAAATGCAGACGTGAATTGAAGGAGGCAGCGTGGTGTGTGAGTAAACCCTGATATGATACTGGTGGACTAAATGCATTTACCAAGGTAGTACTCTCAAGTAATTGAGTTTTGGCAAGTTCACTTGAGTATTTTCAGTTTGAAAGATATCAGATGGAAATATTGCACTTCTTACTCCACTACATTTACCTGATGGCTGTTCTTAATTTGTTGTTGATTTGCTGGATGAGATTTTTTATATATGATTTATGTCTGCTGTGCAGTAAATTTGTTGTGAGTCACAACACTCCAAGCACGAGAACCTCCAATATTGAATAAAAAAGGTTTTCAACATTTTTCTCCCTGCAGGCCGGAAAATTTCACATCTGAGAATAATGTTATTGTTGAACATACCTCTAAACCTAACATTGGTCATTCAAATAATCTGAAATCCTATAATCTGTAATCCTGTAATGCTAATCCTTCAACTGATCTGAAAGTCTGATAATCCCCAAACTAGAGATACAATATTTTCAAAACAAAACTCTTTCTTTGCTTGAACTACTTGATACTTGAGTATGTTTTACTACCAATGCTAACAATTGCTTTGATTACAGTTATTAGACATAGGAGAGGAATGTTCCATGGGGTGGCTGTGTGCTCAAGTAGTTGTGTGTTTGTGCAGACATTGAGGAAACCTGTTCAGAAGGTTTCATCACTTTTTCAATTTAAAACTTTTTATGAGGGATTTCTGTCCAATTTGCTTTCACCCTAGCATTATAGATTTACAGTGAGGCAAAGGGTTAAGAGACAAGCCTGGCTATAAACTCCATGGGTCAGATCTGACACGGACATGGGCATCCTCTAACTGTAGAAACAATCTAGTGTCCGGACACCCTGCATTTCTTGTACCAAAGCCTTATCCCTTCAGGTGGAAGCGTTAAACCTTTTGCACCATCCCCTTGTGAAAATCTCGTTTAAGACTTGCTTACAGTGTGATCCTGGTAGCAAGATTATTTAGGATCAAGAATCCCTGAAATAACTTAAAATCCTTAGATCCTAACTGTGTTGTGCAGCGTGGATTGAGCATGCAGTGATCATACATACTGGTTCACCCTACCCACCTGATTTGGCACCGCACAGTTGAGTTTTGAGTTGGAAGATTATGCTGAAAAATAAAGGACAACACCAGTGAGAGTGTGCAATATGCAAACAATATGTAATATCAAAAAATGCAGATGGTGATCAAACAAATCTACTTTTTTCCCTGCTAAAGGTAATACATTTACTGCAGTCAGATACTTCAGGTGTGTTTTTTAGCAGATAATCTTCCTTTCCATCCACTGAAGTATCACTTTTCACATGTCTGATTGAGTGAAACATTTTTTTGCTTTGTGATGCTCCCGAGTATTAAGTGGGCTGATCAAGAGCTTGAATCAAAGGGAATTCCTGCCATGAAATGCTGTCAAACAGAGAGCTTTTAGTACAACATGTGAGGCAGCTGAATGTAAGTTTTTGACTTTGTGGAGGTTTGACTTACAGGTATGTCAGTTTTTGTAAAAATGTCAAGATTAGTAAAACTTCCATGTGTTTGTGTGTTAAGTTAAAAACTGCACCGTAATTAGATTACTCCACTATCCTCTCAGTTGTTCCATTTCTCTGACCTGTTTAAGTACAAAACCTAAATACACATTTGAGCAGGTGCCAGTTTTCACGCACACGCCAGCTTTTTCTCAAAATAGCCTCATGTGTGATTAGGGAGGAGCGGTCATATCAGATCTATAAAAACCCACCCAGAAGTCAGAGCATTGCTGCTGGCTGGTGATAAAAACAGGTCAGTGTTTTTTTTCTGAAAGATTTCTGCAAAAGGTGATCACCTCCCCCCCCAAAATGTATCGTTAAACAGCTTGTTTTGTTGTCTGTAGGTTGTAGTTGAAGATGAAGGCCATCCAGATGATTTCTCTGACTCTGCTGTCCGTTCTGGCAGCCAACGCTCAGGTCATCATGCCAGGAAGATGCCCCACACCTGCAGTTCAAGAGAATTTTGATGCTGCCAGGGTGAATACAGTTTCCTTTCCTTTCCTCAATAAAACAAATTAGGCCTTGGATGATCAAACACCAGGCTTGAATTCACACCTCTCTGTGCCACGTTCCACCTCTGCAGTATCTCGGCATGTGGTTTGATATCAAGAAACTGCCAAACACCTTCCAGAAGGGTGACTGCAGCACTGCCACCTACAGCCTGAAGAGCCCCGGAGTCGTTGGTGTCCTTAACAGGGAGCTGCTGTGAGTGCTTCAGCTACATTAGAACATGGACAGGAACTTGTAAGTGTCATTATTTGTAATTCTATTTCTAATTCTTTGTATTCCTGTCTGTCTCCTTCAGTTCTGATGGTACCATTAATTCCATCACCGGCAGTGCCAAAGCTAAGGATCCCTCTGAGCCTGCCAAACTGGAGGTCTCCTTCTTTGAAAGTAAGGATGTCTGATTTTATTATAAACTTTCTCTGGAGCACCCAAAAGATGACAAGTTCTGTTGTTTAATTTGCTGTTGAGCATTCATATTAACAACAGAAATACAGAACTCGGTCAGAATGTTTTACAAATATTGACAGTCCCATTCCTCCGTTCCTCCAGACTCTCCCCCTGCCCCCTACTGGGTGCTGTCCACAGACTACGACAGTTACACCCTGGTCTACAGCTGTACAGATCTCGGCCTGCTCCATTTGGACTTTGCCTGGATCATGAGCCGCGAACCGACGCTTCCAGAGCAGACTGTCAAGGACCTGCGCAGCGTCCTGGCCTCTATTGGAGTCCGTGTGGATAAAATGATCAGCACCGTGCAGGACGAGGCTTTCTGCAGCCCCCTTCACCAGTAAACAGACAACGACAGTCCTGATTCAGCTCACAGGCCTACAGAATACTGTGTACTCTGCACTGTGCTCACCCTGTACATCTCAGGCAACATCAATGCAATAAATTTAGTAAGATAAGAATGCAGGTGTTGGTCTCGTCTCTGGTGGTCTTATCTTTACGCTTATAATATATTTGCTGTAATGTAATAACCTGGTGTCAGTTGTTATAATGGGTTTCTGGGCAATATTTCAAAGTCCTAATCATTGCAGCAGTGAATAGTGCTAACATCTGGGCTGGACTGGACTCATGATAGACCAAAAATGTGGAGTAATATACACAAAGATCACATGTTTTTCTGTACAAAGAATAAAATGGCCAAAGTTGCACACAAACTTGTGAATAACACTTTGTTCACATTATAAAATGCATCAGGGAAGTAAAGAATTATCACAAATGTGCTATTTTCTCTCTATACTTAAGTAAGTAAATATATCTTGGAACAGCTGCAACTGCACAAAGTGTCACATAGTCAAAAAGTACATATTACTTTTATCTGCCATTCAAACAGACCCTTTTCTGAAAAATTAATCAAATTGATTTTCTAAATATTCTAATGTATCCATATATTTATGGCACTGTGAAGCACATGTGGAACCTGTGTGATATACAAATAAGACAATGTGGGTCATCTGTTTTCATTTTGTTTCATTTTCATTTTCATCTGTACATGACTTGGCTAAATACAGTCGAGACAGTTGATGTTCTGCCAGAATTGCATTGGTTTGTATATTTTGTTACCTGTGGGATATAAGTGTTTTTATGGTTATGGGCCTTCTATGTATTAAGTAAGTATTCATCAAGGTGTTCCTTAACAAAAACTCCAACCAATGTGAAATATTTTCCTTTGCAAAGGAGAATGATAAAATGGACAACAACATAAGATCCTTTCTACGTGTTTATTGCACTGACTTTGCATCAACAGGGAAGCACAAACACACGGCACCTGTCTGTTTACTGGTTCACAGGGTGGCAGAATTCCTCGTCCTGGTTGGTCACCACCATCTTGCTCACATCGACTCCCACAGAGGTAAGGATGGCGTGCAGCTCCTCCACGGTCTCCTCGGCGAGAGTGGGCTCCCTGCTCAAGATCCAGGTAAACTCAGAGCGGAACAGGCCGAAGTCAGAGCAGCCATAGACCAGAGAGTAACTTTCATAGTCAGTGGACAGCACCCAGTAGGGACCAGGAGGAGATGCTGCAAAAGAAATGTATACCACAGTTAAAATATATAACGGTATCCACCAGAATTGAATCAGTAAATGCTTATGATGTTGTCGGGGTTGCGATGTGTTATTTGTATTTACACTCAAAGAAGGAGACCTCCAGCTTGGCAGGCTCAGAGGGGTCCTTGACCTTGGCAGAGCCAGTGATGGCGTTCACTTTCCCATCAGCACTGAAAGAAACAAACAATGTAACAATTAAGTCATTTATTACATTTAAATTCCAACATTTAAAGTTACAATGTATAGACAAGGTAAGTCGTTTTAGAAATTGTATTTGAGCGTAAGCAGTATTTCAGATTATGTGAGTTTATTACGTATTTTGTACTTACAGCAGCTCCTTGTTGAGGACAGCAATGACTCCAGGGCTCTTCAGGCTGTAGGTAGCAGTGGCACACTCACCTTTCTGGAAGAAGGTTGGCAGCTTCTGGTTCTCGTACCACTTACCAATGTACTGCAGAGGAAACACAGTCTGTGATTTCACATACTGAAAAGCTCGGTTTGTACTGAATATTTACAGATGTTAATGGCTAGTCATCATGGCAGGTCCAATTTATTCTGAAAGTATGTGTGCTGAACATAACTTTAACGAGCAGCAAACGAAAGGGAGAGAAGAGAAGAGAAGAGAAGAGAAGTTTTTGTATTTACCCTGGTAGGATCAAAGTTCTGCTGAACGGCGGGCTTGAGACATTTGCCGAAGCTCAAAGCATGAGAGCTGGCCGCCAGAATGCACAGCAGAGTCAAAGAAATCACCTGGATGGCCTTCATGGTTTCACTGTGACCTGTGGAGAACAAAACAGAT
>OMOW01087089.1:3288-13686 GCA_900312555.1 Lamprogrammus exutus
GTGCCACTGTTGTCGTGTCGGTGGCGTCGTAGTTCTTTGCATCGATGGATGTGGAGAAGGAGTGAATAAAATGGGGGGGGGGTGTTGTTTGGCGTGGAGCGGCTCGCCTCAGGGGCTGTCATGGCCGATGCTCGTTGTAATCTCTCTATCTTGTCACTGTTCACTTCTTCGTTCTCCTTCTTTCTTAATTATCTTAAGTGCTATTTATCAAACAATGAAATCTGAAAGGAAAAAAAATGAACTTGTGGTTTCTTTGCATTATGGCTTATGTCCACTTTTCTGAGGAAAATGTTCTGTGTGTTCTCTCTCTCTCTCTCTCTCTCCCTCTCTCTCGCTCTCTCTCTTTTGCCGTAAAAAGAGCTTGTTGTCTGTAGAAACGGTCAACTTTTTGAATTTTCTTTTTCTTTCCGTTAACTCTCAAAGGATCTCAGTGGTTTCAAAGTTGTTGTCTGGAGAGAGAAGCCAAAGTCAATGCATTTCAGTGGATCCTGTAAGCGTGATGTATGTTTGTTTGACGACACTTGGGAAAATCTGTCACCGGATGGGATTTAAAAGTACAAAAAAAAAAAAATGCAGGCTTTCCTATTTCTACAACTGATTGTACTTATGCATTTTGTACCAGTGGAATTTTTTATACTGGAGATTAAAGGATACAACAAAAAAATCTTAGAAAAAAAAACCTGTCTGGCCTGGTGGTGTGGCCCGACCCCTGACTGGTCCCCGAGTTTGATTTCTAGCTGGCATCCAGAACGTTTTGGCTTTTGATATCCAATTTTCTAGAAGATCTTTGGCTTTATTTCTTTCACTTCTTTTTCCTCACTTGAGTGTCGTTCCTTTCGCTTTCTTTACTTCCCAAAATCAGAGGGTAGGTGAGTGTCAGAACCGTTTTTGCTTTATAAATAGTTCTAGCCAGTTTGTCTATAACAACAGCGGTAAGTTTCATTTTGACTTCTGTATTGTGCCGTCTACACGATAAGACAATTATAGAAAAAGAAGGAATAGAAATATTTAGTCACCTTCAGTGGATTAATGTATTAGTTTAATAAAGAGATCAACTAATTAGAAGTTTTTTGCTTTTAGCTGTTTAGATTTTTCCGGTTTCTCTGTCCTTCTCTGTGAACTAACTGTGTAGCTGAAGCAGTCAGAATTATTTTTGTAAACGTATGTTCTTGTGTGATGCAGTTTTTTGCTTCTGTCTCCTATATTAAACCATTTTTCCTAATACTCGTCTCTCTCTGTGTTGTTATGTTCCAGTGCCTGTCTGATGTTGTACCGTTTCACAACTCCCTCATTCTCTCGCTCTCTCTCTCTCTTTCTTCTTCTTCTCTCCTTCTCTCTTTTCCCCCTCGTGTTTGTTTTTTCGTTTGACCACACAGTAAAGTCGACTCCATCCCAGTCGGTGCGTTTACATGCACGTTTACATGCACGTTTAAAACTTTGATCACGCTCCGATTAAATCAGCGCTCTGTGGGATTGTGGAGTGGGTGGAATTGTGCCTACCTGCGTTTTGTTTCTCTCCCCCCCCCACCCGTATTCTGACAAGAGGGTGGGCAGTCGCCAAGGTAGAAGTGAAGAGATCATACCCATACTCAAAAGTTGATCCATTTTTAGAGGTACAGTTATGTAGCCTAAAAGACGTACAGCATTTTGGTGTCACGTGAGTCAGTTTGACCAATCGAAATCCTTGTTGTTGGAATACGGGTGGAGGGGGGAAATTAACTCGTCCTGCCTCCACAACTTCTCCCACCTGGGTGCATGAGACATGATTGACAATTGAGGTAGCGATGCCCCTTGTGGTAAATGTTGGTACTTTTTGGGCTCAGATGGGATTCCGTCAGTAGGAGGCGCTGCATAGACGAGATAGTTTTCACTGAGCACTCAATTTGTAGATTCCTATCAGGATTGCGGCAAAATCTTTGGACTCTACGACTACTCTACTTGCCTTAAAATAGCCCAAAAAAATCTGCATAAATCAAAGTATCTTTATTCCAAGAAACCAACCTTGATTATAAATCGATTCATTCAGGCATGTAAACATCCCAGTCTGAGTAAGACGCCTCAACCCGCCAACTCTCTGATTACGGTACATGTCACATATACTCAGTGAATCCCCTTAGTTCCATTCTTGTACGTCTTACTTATTTTATCGCAGTACAGGCAATTAATCTGAGTATCGAGTGCATGTAAACGTATTGACTGACGACTCACTCTGCTGTTCTCACTAAACATAGTAAATATACATCGAGGTGTGTGTATGTATATTACTGTGTAGCCCAAGTAGCCGCGCGACAGTCGAGAAACAAACAAAAGTCATCGGAAACGGCCAGACGGGAACCGGAAAGCCCGAACGACTCTGAAACTGAATCTCAAACATGTGGAACCAAAGAAAACGAGCACATTAGCTGTGTGTCCATTCAAGCATTTTACGTCAATTATGACGTATAAAGTAAAAATGTTTTGTAGCTTCTAAGAATTTTGTTGAAACTAGCTTTCAAATTCCAGACATTGTTATTTCATAAGACAGTGAAGGCTGCTATGAGACTTCTTCTGCTCCCCTTTTCTCACGGGAATATGGACCAGGCTAACGTTTGTTAGATTACAGCTAGCTGGCAGTGACTCGCTCGAATCATCGTCACAATGCAGACAAATGTAGTTTTAATCATTTCTGTTGAAAAATATAAATGTGCTGGGTGTTTATTTAACTTAAGTTTGTGATTCTTCATGTCAGTTACACTTGTGTAACAACTTTAGTTTATAGTGACGTAGTAGCCATAAAGCTACAGCAAAAATCCCAACGTTCCAACTAAAATTCCCTTCCCCGCTGGATGGAAACAAAGCTTCTGTGACAAAGCTGTGATTGGCCAATGGTTCCACTAGAGGGCGGTCTCTGATACGGGAACAGCTGCTGTTGGCTGGAGCGAGCGTTCCCTCGTCAGTGATTGGCCCTCGCCATCTCCTCCTCCTCCTGCGCTGTCCGCTGTCCTGGGCGAGGCCTGTCCACTGTATGTCCACTTTGTGTCCAACCCACTCCCGTACTGTCTCACCGTCACAACTGCATCCCCCCCGTAGAAAGAGGAAAGAGAAGTCAAAGGTCAAAGTGTTCACCTTCCATTCGCTGAACCCAGCAAGGTTTGATCCAGAGCTTTTTGAACGACTTTGTGATATTTTGTGTCAATGTTCAAGGTTTTTAATCAAATCTTTGCTTAGCTTACAGCTGATGTTTGTTTGGCTCCGCCCACTGAGGGTCAATTCAACCAGTGAGATTACTTCTGCCTCTGGAGCAGCTATGACTTTGACAAATGCTTAGAAAAACAAAGTACGGAAGCAGAGAAGAACATAGAATTATTTTTTCATTGTTTTCCTGGAATAACAAGATCATTTTCTCAATCCTAATTATTTGGAAATAATTTTGATTGCAGCCACAGTCTAATCATGTCTGGAATTCTCATCCTATAGCAACGCAGGAGAGCAGGAATGTATAGCTCAGCACGTTATTGGCTTGACGCAGGCTGAAACAGCTTTATGCTTCGATACAGAGAATATTTACATTAGTGTGAGTCACCTAAGTGGAGGTTTTCTCGAGATCGTGAGAAAATGATCTTGTTATCTCAGGAAAACAACCTAATATTTTCCTGAGATAAGAGAGAATAATGATGGTGCACATCCTCCCTTGGCTTCCGTACGTAAGGCTTAAATGTGGACGATACTGTTGGATGTTTTCCAAAAAGTCCATATTTGACAGAAAATCAGTTTAATTCTGCTCTAATGTGGTTCAAAAAAAGCAATAAAAGAAGCTCTACTTGAATCCCAGTAAATCATAAAGCAGATGCTGCTGACAGACAGGTAAACAATACGTTTACATGCATGTGAAAACTTTGATTATGCTCTGATTAAGGCAATAAATTGATTTTTATTTTTCAGAATATCATGCAAACGCCATAATTGAATGGAAATTGATTGTAAATTGATTTATTCTGGCATGTAAACGTCATAGTTGTATTTCTGCTCCTGTTCTGATTCATGTTAGGGGTGTAAATCTTTGGTTAATTATTCTGTTATTTTACTTTATGTCAACACAATTATTTAAAACTTTCCTGAATTTACAAATATGACTATGGAAATGGAATTGCATACTATAAGTGGACTACAAAGTGAATAGGATTTCCACCTGTTAGAATGTTTTAAAGGGGGTTTGTGCTTATTTGTTGAATTTTTCCCTAAACAATCGATTATTATTGATTTTAATGTGTCAGATCAATGCTGTTAAAAAATCTTTACAACCCCTTTTCATTTATGTTTGGCAGCAAACAGTGAAATCAGATTAATTCCGTCCATGTTAAGTCTTACGCTCATTTTTTTGCCTTAATCACAGTACAGACAAGTAATCAAATAATTCTGTGCGTGTAAATGTCCTGAATGTGAAACAGGAAAAGGAACAAAATCCACCCAAAAATCAAGGCTACATGATTGAAAACTTTCTGAGGTAAACCTTTTTTTGTATACATCAAAGCCTTGTATGATTTTGTTGTTCCTTTCCCTGTTTCTTACAGCTCAGTTATGGCTTTTTATGAAAAATCAACACAATGTAAAATTTAAGAGGTGTTCATTTTACCTACAAACATACCATAAACCTTATGTGCTTTCTGCCACGTTACAGCACCCTTTGCTGTCATCACTCCACCACTCCACCATGTACAATATTAAATATTGATTGTGGGGTTAAGGCACAGCATACATACAATAAGCTGCCCTCATTCCGTGGATCCCATTGATGGATATTATTACGCCTCGGCTATCGTCAATGTGAGGCCTGTAACTCTGGGAAACGGCCGCGTCTGAAGATCTTTATTTTCCTTGCGTTATATTACCTGAATTGAAATCTGAAAAGCAGCCACGAAGTGAAACATAAAGAGAGGACGAAAAACGGAAAAGATGGTTAAAAAATGCACAGATTCTGTTTATTCTCAATTTGGAGCTGATCTGTGTGGGAAAAGAAGCCAGCAGGTATGTATGTGTGTATACGTTCATCACGGCCTCTCTGGAGGACAACGTCATCGCTCATCACCTGGGATAATCTGAGATCTGAGGTAAGGTCACCACAGACAAAACGACTCCTACATAATCTAAGGTTTGACCAATGTGGACGCCTGGAGGTGAAATTTATCACAATTTTAAGGACAAAAACTGCAAGAATCCAGATTTACAGTATAAAGCTATAAATCTACATTTGAAGAGCTCATTAGCTAAATCAGATTGCTTTGTTTAATAAAAATCATGTTTGTTTTTTTTCACTGCCAGTAACATCAATCAAACTGATTGTGGGTTTAAAAACACAAAAGTAACAAAGTTTGATTAATGAGACCTGGAATGCAGAATAAAGATATGTCTTAATATGCAAGTAAAGTACAATTTAATAATAGAAACAGTTCATTCTGTGTGTGACTGAGTTTTTGTGTGGCTGTGTTGGTCTCCATTGCCTGATCGATGGAGGCAGAATATTTACCGAAAGTGTCCGTGTAACCTTGAAGGACACCAGAGATTTTGTGTTAATTTCCCTGCACTGAATGTCCTGTACCAGCAGCCATAAGGCCTGACAGCTGCATCGGATGAATCACACGTTGATAAATCCCTCGATCAATACCACACTATTTATAGTGAGCAGGCAGCAGTGATATTGGGTCAATGCCCAAACACAAAGGCATTGTTTGCAGATGGAAATAAAGAAGTCAATGAAACAACAGAACAATGGCGATCTGATTGGAGCTCCACAGTGCTGCGAGAGGAAAGAATCCAGGTGATAGTTTACTTTTGCTGGTGTATAATTAACACCTTCACGCCGGGGGCCAACAACACACACACACTCCATGATACATCTTGAATCTCCCACATTACCAGCTTCCTGTGAGAAACTAGATGTGATGGGCTGGGAACATGAAAATGAGTCCGATCAGTGAGAGGAAGAGGACCGTTTGATTTAATGAAGATTAATTGCCCACAGAAGCAGGGGGTCCGTCTCTTAACCCCACATCCCCACCCCCTACCGTACAGAACCAAACAGGAAGTCACAGATTATCTCAGTGAAAGAGCTCTGATGGGTTTACTGTCGAGAAGAGTCAAAAGGTCCTCTGCCATGTTCTGCAGCAATCTTGTTCCGCGTTCAGTCCTTTTCAGCCCACTGGGAGCAGAAACAAGAGCAACAGAGTAATAATATGCATTCTTATAATGTATATTATCTTCGCTGTGACTCCCACCATGGTCACACAGGTTGTGTCCTCCTCTGTTGTTGTCTAGTTTCACTTTTATCAAAGAAAAACAGTCGATTAATGACAAGAATGAAAGAACATAAATGTTTTGGGGTTTTTTTTATATTTAACCCCAATTAAGCTGGGCCTTCTGATTTGGTAAAGTAATAAATAAAATAATCTTAAAACAAATTCCCTGCAGGTTTTCTGAAAAACTGTTTTTTCCCTTAGATTTTTTTTTAAATAATTTTTTGAAGTAATAAAAAAAACAGCAGGCTCAGCAAAACAAATGGGATCACATATTTTAAAATACTTTCAATCTTGTAAAAAACAATAAAAAAATAAATAAAAAAATGTGTTCCTCTGACAGCCAGTAGATGGCAGTGGGTGCAGATCGATAAACAGGAAATTGATGTTTTAGCTCTTAATAGCTTGCTTTTACGTATATATTCTCAAAACGCTCGATAAATAAAATGTTTAGTTTGAGTTTTGAGTTTGTGTTGTTGATAGTGAAGTAGATATTTGGGTTTAGACATTATTTGTAGACATTTTGCTTGTTTTGGAGTAAGAAACACCCTGAGAAGACAGCTTACAGTGGAAAAATGCTGATAAAGTTGCATGTTTGGATTTAGTTGTGTCGTTAAAGTTTTAATTAGGTTTTATTTCACGCAAACATCGGATCGGATTCATTTATGTGGGAAGTCGTGGTGAGTACTAAAATTTACAAACACTTTTCTGATTTGAGCATTTTTTGTTTGAAAAAGTGCGGAAATTAGGCAAAATTGAAGTGACAAGATGGTGGATTCCGGTTGGGAGTGACGCAGCAATAAACAAACAATAACGCTTACCGGTCAAAATACTCGAGCAAATGAAGACACAATCTGTTTTAAATTAATTATTACATTAGTTATTCTACCTCATTATTTTAGGTCCTGTTGGTATTTTTGTGGTTTGTTAAACTTAATGACTAGTTTGGTTAAATTAAGAAATTCAAAAATTGCATCTGATAAACTAAGGAGATACAGCAAAGAAATAAAATACTTTAAAGTCGATGACATGGTGAATACAAAAAAAATCTTAATACAAATCTGCAAAATTAAATAATGTTACTGATAAATAATTTCCCCCTGGGGTAAATAAAGTCTTATCTTATCTTATCTTAAAAATTCCAAAGGAAATGTTTTAGAAAAACAAATAATATAGTTATTATTGATCAACAAATCAGTAAAAAGTAACAACCAAACAGGCCTCATTTGTTGTTTACAGATTTACCAGAAATTTTGAGATTTGTCACCCAATCAATTGAAGGATTTTCACAGTGCAGCTTTGTAGAGGAATATAAGCTAAATTCAATTAAAAGTAAGAACAAAGAGTTATGGTTGATGAGAGGACACAATCTCTGCACCAAAGTAGAGCTCTTTGATACTGCATAGCACTGAAGAGCTGCACGATTAGAACAAAGACACATTGTTTGTTTTGTATCATTCTGACTGCGTTTCCAGTAATACCTATATAAATTTCCAATGTGCAAAAGCAAAACTTATTTTTCAAATTTAAACAATCTTCTTTCACAGTGACAGAGAAAATAAGAGCAAAATCCTAAACAAACTCTTTGTTTGGTGTGCAGGTAATTAAATTATAGTGTTGATCAAAGCGAAGCCTAGCAGAGATTGGTATTGTTTATTTATCTTCATATTTCCCCTTCATCACCTCTGCATCCTTTGAAGTGAATCAGTCTCTTTGTCAGACTAAATATTTTCTGAAACGACGTCATTATTTGGCTTGTTAGTGTGCAGAGAGATTTATACAAACAGAACTTTAAATTTCCAAATGTGCATTTTTCCACATGTAAATGGTGCAATGCTGCCATCTTGTGGAGGCAGGAAAATGAACCCTGATGCTGTGACTTCAGGGATTGAAACAAAAACCATGCATTTCCTTAACTTAATACAGTAAAATCACAATGAAGACATGAATTCAACCTTCTAATCAAGTAAAATTAGTTACTTGGTGTAAAATGTATCAATTGTGTAGAATAATCCCTGTCAGATGCAAAGTTTTCAGCAGTAAGAGAGGGAATTTTCAGGATTTCAGACTAAATTATCTTCTTTCTGGGCTGAAACAAAGTATTCATCTGCAGTAGTAACTAGTAAACAAAAGTGTCAAATACGTGTAATGCAGGAATAAACAAGTACAATGTTTATTTTGGGAATGTCGTACAAAATAAAAAGTACCTCTGAACTGTACTGATCTGCAGTTTGTGTGTGTCACAAATCCAAACTCTTTGATCAGATTAAAACCATTTACATTAACCTTCATTAGGATGTTTCGGTGTGTATGTGTGTATTCTACTCCAACAGTAGCTGTAAAAACTCCCTATTGGACGTTTTAGAGGAGAATCTATTGAGTCATTGTTGTGATTTTTACATAGTTTGATCCAAAGCCTCAGAAGATGAGTTTTATCCTGATATTTATACTTAAATGAAAGAGAGGTAGTAGCTTTTTATGTAATTGGGTGACACACAAGGCCCATGGATTGAAATTGTGATGTGTTACATGTTTGACGTCAACGTGTTACAGAAGTGCAGCACCAATCAAAGATGAAGCTTTGACTCTTTGATGTTCAGGACGTTCTCCTCACTGCTATATGAAAGTGTATTTTATATTATGGTAAACAACAAAAGCAGAGTATGTGCGCTGTAATCGTCCTTCACAATGAATACTCGACCCTTGATACCACAGTACATTTAGTGCTCAAATTTGAGTACTTGTGACGTCTTTGGCTTTGAGAACGTCTTCTTCCTCTGTTTGTGTCAGCACAGTGTGTACTCGTGTTGAGTGCTGTAGGTGTAACTGATGTAGAATTTGTCGGAGACGGCGCCGCCGCAATCAGCAGCTTAATGGAGTGTGAAATCAACAGTTACGGCGGGAGGAGGCCGGGACGGCGTCTTTGTCATTGGCCCTGTAACACGGTCACATGACACATTAGGATAACAAACAAGCCATAACGCCTGGCACTAACAAGCTAAGAGGTGCAGACACACACCTATAAAAACACATTACATCGCTGTCAGCTGATGAATCGCCGGCTGCGGTGCTTCTCTCCAACGCCGAGCTGCGCTCCTAAACGCACCACAGCAGCCTGTTCAAGTATATTGATTTCACAGCACAGCTCCATTGAAATCTGTTGCTTGTTTGTGAGTTCCACGCTTTGGATTTATTTTCTGATTCAGCGGAGCCGCGCGTCCTTGACAACTGACTGGCGTGTCCGACAAATGAACACAACAAGCAGCAAATGAATAAATCAATGTCTGACTTGACTGGATGTGGGCAGAGTGCAAAGTCAATTCTCTGCTTTATAATACAAAGGCGACGTAGCACGTGGAGTCGATGTAACGACCTTCTTAGACGCAGAATACTTTACCACCTTCACTGGAGTCATTTAGCTGTTTAATGAGTCGTCCATGGTGTTACGGAGAAGAGGAAGATTGTCAGATGTTCAGTTTGTTTCAGCAGACGTTGGCGTGCTTTGTCCCTCCGGTGGCGTCGGACAGCGAGCGCGCAGTCGCTTATTGGATCTTGTTTTCTGGCAACGCTGCATGCGGTTTACATCACGGTTTTAGAGGTAACTGCAGTTTATACGCCGCCACAAGATGAATAAAGAATGAGCCGACAATCCGCCAGGAGGTTATGGGTTTGCGTCAGGTTACAGTATGTGTGTGTGTGTGGGTGTTAGCAGGATAACTCAAAACATTATTGACAGATTTTGAATAAAGTTTGTAAAGAGGTGGGACGTAAGCCAAGGTGCATTATGGTCAATTTAGAGGCGAATCCAGATAAAAGTGGTAAAGTTATTACATTTTTTCCACATTATTTTTAGGCCATAGACAACCATTCAGACTGCTTATCCTGTCTTAACTTTAGGTTACCACTAGGGGGTGGCAGAGGATAAGAACGCTCATTAAGATCTAGATCTAGATCAGTAGGATCTGGATCAGCATCAGTAGGATCAGCATCAGTTGGATCTGGATCAGTAGGATCTGGATCAGTAGGATCTGGATCTGGATCTGGATCAGTAGGATCTGGATCTGGTGGTTTCAGATAGGAGCTTTATTTATCCGGGCATAGCCGAGTGCCTGCAGGGCTACAAACATGC
>OMOW01087098.1:5361-24550 GCA_900312555.1 Lamprogrammus exutus
CGACGCTCTTCCGATCTTCCCATTTCCTGAGTAGCCCGTTTCCCCTTAGTTTCTGCCAGGTCTTTGTTCTCTTTGTCTCTCTGTTCTTGCCATCCACAGCTGCCTTTTATCTATTGCTCACCTGCTTTACCCATATGGATTCCGCTCAGCCGGCCATCCTGTAAGCTTGTTTGTGATTGTTTGCCAGCATTATGATCTGTGTTTGTTCACCATTACTATCTGCTGATTGTAAGGCTGCCTACAGACCAAATAAAAGACTGTCTCTGTCTTACTTTGCTGCCTGACTGTCATCTGCTTCTCAGTCTTAAATCTGTCGGTCCTGTGGGACAGGTATGGCCAGTATTATAGCATTATTAAATAAGATACTTCCATAAGACAAATTGGAATGAATTATTCTCACTGAATCTTTTGTATGCAAAGAGGGGCAAGTTTAGAAACAAAATACATTGAATGAGCCACTTTAAAAGGTGTGATTAGATGATGTAGAATGTGTTCTCATTAAGGCTATTGTAAATTGAACATTTAACGACTGAAAATAAATATATATAGGCTGCCTGTACCTTTATATATTGTAGCTTATCTGCGTAGTTTATAGACAATATATGTTTCTCACAGCACACATTATGACTGTCTCAAACACCAGTGTAACAAATCAACTTATGTCAGGGTTGTTCATGTCATTAGTTACGCCTGTTCATTTCCTGCTATGAATAGATGCCCACTGGGGGAAAGCTCATTATTTTCATCCTAATTACTCCTACCTTTTCAGTTCATATCTCGGTTGTACCAATTCAGCCATTCTGTGGCAAACCTGCCGTCTGCATTGTCAGTAAACGTTGTTTAATGTTAACCTCCCTGAAATTAAAGACAGCTATGCATGAACACAGACATGGGATGTGTTAGACCTGACTATTAACACAGAATAATAGATGTCATTTATGGAAACAGACCCATTACTCATGCAAGATAAGACTTTTCATGACTGTCCAGCAGAGGAAATACTGACAATTTAGCCAAAACCATATTTATCAAATCACAAATTGCGTAAATGTATTTGTTATCTTCACAAACGTGGATGATTTCTGTCCACATTCAATAAATCAATCAAAATAAAGTTAATTAGCTGGAAAAGACATCCATCATCAGCTATTATTTCTTTTTAGGGGTGGAAGAGGAGAGGAGGAGTGAGAGGCAGCAGGGTAAGTAGACCATCCTTGTAATGCATAAACAAATTCATCACCGTCAGGGAATCATAAGTATTTTTAAAGAAACTGTCCCAAAACTAAGTTAAGTTCTTTCCATTGGAGGTTAACAAAATTTATTATCTATCAGATCAACTTTTTTATATAATAAATCAATAAACTAAACAGGTTTACTCTTTCAGTAAGCTGAATACATACAGATTATACAAAGAACTATGTTCTCTCAGTAAATCATAAGTAGTGAAAATTGAATGAAAATGTAATGTAAGATGCATTGTTCCTATTTTAAATGTTCTCCTTATTTACCTACAAAGGCCCAGCAATTCAAGTTTCTCTTACATTTTATTGATCCTGTGGGAACGACATTCTCTGTCTTTTTGACCCAGCCAAGCTATTAGGAGTCAGATCTTTGGCCCTGTGCCTCAGTCAAGGGCTAAGGACCAAAGCTGACACCTTTGAACCTTCTTGCTATGAGGCAACCAAGCTTAACACTGCACCACCTAAACTATGTCAGGAGTTGGCTATGAACCCACGCCTCCATACTGGCCATTGTCACATGACTCTTTGTTAATCCCACCTCACTTAACCTGCTCTGTGGAACTTTTAGCTACTTTTAGCTTATGTTTGGTCTTACAGCTGCACATTTACCAACATTTCTGTCAGTTGTGTGCTCCCTGCCCAGCACCAAATGACAGACAGACAAAGCTAGCTTATGGGAAAAGCTAATTCAACATCTGTTATGGTAAGATTCTGATATCCTTTTTCCCCTGCGGATTTGGTGGAAAACAAACCACACGTTAAAGAAGAGTGAATACTGGACTGGCATTCCTCAGGTGGACACAATCACGACTCCAGTGGCTGAGATAAATGTGTGCTAACATGTTAGCCATAACGCCTCGATAAGGTTATCACCTTATCCTGTGTGTGAGGACTGTGTGTATGGGAGCTTTTGTTGGAATTTTGCTGCCACGCAGGGGACAAAAATGGTAGCGTATCACTGTTCTAGGGTCCTATCTTCCCAGGGTCCTAAGTTCCCAAGGTCCTATGTTCCCCATTTCAATATTCTATGTTCCCTGAACACCCCTACACATACAAATAACATTCTGATTTTCTGATATAAGTTAAGAATATCTGTAATTATGTTTGAGCATAATTTGGTTCCAGTTACTGTAGATTTGCATGCTAACACTCATTCGGGTCAAATGTAACATTCCACTGGGGAAGAATGACAATCTACAGTTTACCCTGATAGGCAGAATCTATCAGGAACCTGGGAACATAGGAATGACTTTGATAAAAACGACTCATGCAGCCATGTAAGTTAGCAGGTGCAAGGTGCAAGGATGAAAACGTGTTTACAGCCAAATGGACTTATGAATTAAATCACGATACATTCTGTTATCCACATAGACAAAAGTAAACATTTGATAGTTTCTCAAAATGTTTACAGTCTTCTGCGGTTGGGAGGTTTGCGTGAACTGAGAGTTTAATTTCTGAACATCACACACAATGTCAAATATTATTTCAAAGTAGTAGGCCTGGTCTTAGTTTTTCAACAATCCAGATAAAATTGTAGCTTTATGCAGCTATATACACAGCAGCAAATGTATTTTCCTATGATGACACAAACCTTCAAAACAAATAACCTGCAACTATTACGCTCTCACATGTAGCCAGTGTATGTTAAATACACGTGCACTGGTACTGTAGATAGTGAGGACATTTCATGCATTCATTTTGTATTGTGCAGTAATACATCAATCCAACATTAGTATTTAAGTGTGCAGTAGTAGTACAACAAACGGCAAGATACATTTAGCTATGCATCAAATTTGTGAGAGTCTCTCTGTTGTATTTCTTCACACACAGGGGGATAGAGGCATTCCAGGAGATCCAGGTCCCCCAGGGCCAGAGGGCTATCCAGGATCAGATGGTCATGTCGGGCCCATGGGGCCGAAGGTAGACTTTCAGTGTGGCTCCTTTGGCTGCTTCTCTCTTATAGAAAAAGAAAAGAATAAACAATAAGTCTTCAGGGGCAGTGTATGTTACAGCCTCACAAAGGCCCTGCCCATGCTTGTGATCAAGCACACTTTTGTGCACCGTGCATTCTCTTAACAATTTTAATCAACTCTTCACCTAAATAAAAATGGGTTCATGTCTTTGACAGGGGAACACTGGCAGTGACGGACCTGTGGCACCTAAAGGCAATCGGGTAACATAATCGTATTATCCAACTTCGTGTTCCATGTCGTCACATCTGTTTGGGTGTTTACTGGTGTGTGCTACTGTGTGAAAATTATAACAGTTGTTTTCTAAATTGTGTGTATTAAAGTATCTACTGCATGCCCTTTCTTGTACTGAGATAGTGCAAATGTTTCAGTTGATGATGACATTAAATCCAAGTGGGAGGTATGCGTTGGCATTTATTCTGTAACACCATGTTCCCCGTGGAAAATACGGTTTCATTTCTGTCTTTACAGGGACCTCATGGCAAACAAGGATTTGCTGGGACTCCCGGTATACCGGTGAGGTGTCTTATTGTCTTTTACTTATCCTGTATTCATACTATCATTTTTGTGTTGTGCACATTTATAGATATCTGTTACCTTTTTTTTTTTTAGATCTGGTGATCTTCTCTTGCAGGGTGTTCCAGGTTTACAGGGGCCTCAGGGGCCCCCAGGAGCAGCAGGGTGCAATGGCACAGATGTAAGAGGACATTAAATTTTAACAGTGATAATTTGTCCCATGTAATGGTTTAATTAATGCAGCTGTTGGCTGCAGCTGCTCGCTGAATGAATGAATTGCTGTACAAAGCTCAGTGTTTATGTGACGTGCGTCTGTCATCAACGAGCATGTATTTTAAATTGTGAGTTTGAACTTGTTGCATATTTGTAGGGAGAAGACGGAATTCCTGGTTTTCCTGGGGCCCTTGATGCTGATGGACAACCAGTAGGGCACTCAATCAAAATAGTTTATCATAAAATTGTACTCAAATACCACATTATAGTTGTTAGAATTCTCACCAACTTTAATCTTTTATTGCAACTCACCATGAAGGGCGACTTGTGTTGTTTAAAATTTATCTTGGTCTTTCCTTTCACAGGGTCCACCAGGTCTACGTGGACCTAAGGTAATAACTTATACCAGAAAGTGTCTAACAACAGTACCAATTGTTAAGTACTTTTAGTGTGAAATTGCAGGAAAGCTCAGTAAATGCAGCTTTATTGATCTTGATGCACCAAGAAAAAAAATCATGTCTCTGTGCTGGCATGTGTGTATTCACTCTTTCCCCAGCGTCCCAGAGCTTTTTATGTACCAAGTCCACGAGAGAACAATGACTCTTTTAAAGATGTTTTTTGTTTTGTTTTGTTTGGTATTTTTCACAGCCAGAAATGTGTGAATTCTCAAAGCTAATCCTCAGACAATAACTGAACCAAGGTATTAGCACATAAGGATTTCATCAGAAAAATGCATTCTTACCAACTTTTTAGTCAGTCTTGCAGTGTTTTGGTAGTAAGAGGGCAGCAGGGATCCACAACAGGACAGAGTGTGTCCACTGTGGAACTCTACCATGCTGCAGCAATAGAGAAACTATAGAGCAAATGTCCCATGGGACATCTGCCCAGCTGAGATGGATTGACAGTAAAGGCTACAGAGACATTGGAGCACTTCCTAGCCTTGTTCCCAACAGCTGCCTGCTCCCCATCTGTTGGAGAAATTGGTGACACTGCTGTGTTCTAACAGAATTGATATAAAGAAATGCTTTGACTGACCTATGAGCTCCAATTTGGCTGTCCATCTCCTGGAGACCCTTGTGTCCTCTAAAAAGTAAGAGGATGCCCTCTCCTGAAAAATAAAGGCAACAAAAAGGAGAAATGGCCTTTAAAGTGGTTGCCTCCGAGTGCCCCTGAAACAGGCACATAAGACCTCTTCTAGACACAGGTGGTTCTTCCGTTTTGGCTGCCAGGAAAGCAGGTTAGCATCTGGCTACTGGGATACAGCCCCCCTACACTGGGATGTGGGGGGAGGGTGGTGGGGAGTGCACACTAGTTCCTGAAGACCTAGTGGATGAAAGGTAGGGTTGATGCTGTCCTTTCACTGGGTCAAACCCCCATGTATTGTCATCATGACATCTGCATTGGCATACATGAACACATGTACAGTATACCAATTTTCAGTGCACAGATAAAGGAAAATGAGTAGATAAGCCTACATGAACCTATATGGAAGACCATTCAGATGCTCCATCAGTGAACAGTTTCACTATGGAATACTAACTTCTTTCTGCATGTTAACAACTTAATTTGATTTAACAGGGTGAGTCTCAGCCGATAGTGAATGCGAAACCAGGGATTCCTGGGCGTCCTGGGAGGACTGGACAGCCGGTAAACATTTAGATTCGAATAGTCATGATATGTTTCTGTTTTTACTATATGTATTAATTAAATGCAATTTGCATAAAGTCGAGCAATGAAAAGATTTGATTTTAATTACTTTCTACATGTACTGTATATTTATTAATAAGAAGAAAATGTCCCTGTTTTTCAGGGAGACCCAGGCCTTCCTGGAGAGATTGGACGCCCAGGCAACTCTGGAACAGGGGGCTCTGCAGTGAGTGAAGTTGTCTGACTTCCTCTTTGAAAATATACAACACTTACTCATTGGAAAATGATGTGATGCATGATATTGCTGTTGGAATTCCTTATAAACAGGGGGTTCCTGGCCGCACAGGGACACCAGGATCTAAGGTAATAATGGCGAATGTTCTTGTGTTTGAGGGCTTACTGTATGTCAGCGTGTAGAAATGTGTCTGTGGGGTGCCTGAGTGGTGTTGAGGGAAAACGCACCACAGTGACTTACAGTTGATCCCGGTAGGTTGTAGGTTTTCTGACTTGGAATGGCGCACCAATACACATAACATCTACTGCTGGTCATTTACAGCTATTGTGGGAATGGAGTTTGAAAATCCTTGTGGATTACAGTCTCTCTCCCTCCAGTGAAAGTTACTGAGCTGAAAAGAAGGAGTTAGTGACTCAGGATTAGAGGAAACACATAGCAGTTTACACTCTGAATGGGGAATTGGGACCAAGGAATATATGGGAATTGGCCACAAAAAAAGGAAAAGATGATTTTTTTTGAGACATAAGGAGAAACCACTTTTCTGCACCCTAGTTACTGATACAAAGATCTTGATTACTAATACAAAGATCCTGCTATTCCTCAGGGTCAAGGAGGCAGCAGTGGGGCTGGGGCTCGTGGTCCAAAGGTAAAATCTTTTTAACTCACCATTATAATATATTGATAAGGCCATACTTAGTCAATGAGCGGGTTATACTTTATATTAATAGCACAATCACACATTTTTTAAACTTCTGCCTAGTTTGTGACATTATCTGTCGATATGTATGTGTAATATTTCTGATTCATGGTTGTCTCAATTTGTATACCATAGGGGAGGGGAGGACCACCAGGCCCACCGGGGCCACCAGGTCGACTTAAGCAGTTTGCCTCTAGCGCTGTCGTGTTAAAGGTACAGTGACAAACTGAGGTCAGTGCAATGACTGACATTTCCTTGTTTAGTCAATGCCCCTAGCAGAATGAGAATCCCATCCCATTACCGCAAGAGTTGTCATGGAAACCAGTGAACCATAACTGATGTGTATCTCTTGTGTCAGGGTCAGAAAGGAAATGAGGGAGATGTTGGAGAAAAAGGTTGCAAGGGTGAGCCAGTAAGTATAATTTTAAATGCAATTCCCTTTTTAACTTTTTAACTTTCTAAATTTCTAAACAAAAATAAAACTCGTTGCTGTTTCAATCCCTCCCCAGGGTGACCCTGCTTATGGATATAACAAAGGAGCGAAGGGAGACAAAGGTTATGTAGGTCCAGAGGTACGATCCTGTGTCCCATTTCTTCCATTCTTCTTCCCTCGTCATATTGATTGCACACACATGAAATGTAGTAGTTCCCCAAAACAAAGGTTTGCTCTGTGATCTCAGTGTTTAGTCATCCCCTTTCCCACAAAACCAAGATTTTTCAGCACCACCGTTAACTTTGGAGAAAAACTGAATTCTAAGCCTGCCTGAACTGAAATACCTGATTGGAAAAATGCTTCTGTCCATTTCCTTTGCCCCTAATGCAGATTTTTATTTGGGAGGCTAATCAGATCAATTCATACATGATGGCAATGGGACCTCTTCTGAATCAGTACTATTGATTGTTTTTACTGGCACAGAGAGTGGCAAAAGAGAACACCATGCATTTTTAACAGGAAAATAAATTGAAGGAAGAGTGAGGTCTTTGGCAGCTGTCTGTTCTGTCTGTAGGAGATGGAAGAACCTACTGATACCTTGTGAATCCTCACACCTGGTCTTAATTGTCCTTGCAGGGAAAGTCAGGGAAGGATGGTGAACCTGGCCCACCTGGAATTGTGGTGTGTATCTAGCATGCAGAGCCATATCTGTGTGTGTGTGAAACGTCATGCAGCGCTGCGGATTAGAAAGCTACAAGTAGCGACTAGTAACTTAAGTACTTTTTTCAGTAGCTTGATATTGCACATCTTTTCTCAAAACTATGTAGCTTTTCCAGTAAATTACAATTTCTTTCCACAAGTTGCAGTGTAGCTTGGCAAAAGCTACTCCACTACTTGTCATGCAAGGGGGAGTCAGTACTGAGCACTGTTTTAGCTTTATTCAAAACACACACACACACACACACACTCTCTCTCTCTCTCTCTCTCTCTCTCTCTCTCTCTCTCACTGAACTCTCAAACACACCCTGAACACATCCCAGCATGCATCATTCTTCCTGTCACCTCGCTTAGTCTTATGGGAAACACATTCATCGCAATGCTACATCATTTTCCCTTGATATTGAACTTGAGCAAAGTCTATTTCCTTGATTCCATGAATCCATATGTTTTGTTATCAGTGTGTTCTCTGGAGTTACAAATTATTAAAAAGGCTCCCTTTGAAATCATATTATAGTTGTTATGAAATACACTACAGATTTTCATATTACAGATTATTTTCCACATTTTCTGATTATTTGTTTTGAGAGAAAACCTCACAAATATTCAATATTGTCCCTTGCAGTAGCTTCAATGTCGTTCACTACTTTATCTAAGCAGCTTGCAGTGTAGCTATCTACTTTATTAAGAGAGTAGCTTACAACTTAACTACTTTAAATCATGAGTAGCTTGTAGCTTGAAAACGAGGTAGCTCCCCAACACTGGCTACATGAATGTGTGTGTTTACTTATATATATTTGAATTAATGAAAACAATGTGGTTCTCTTCAGGGAAGACCTGGCTACAGTGGGGACCTAGGATATTCAGGAACACCAGGAGAAAGGGTCAGTAGCACTGTGGGCCATCTTTTTGTGAATCAGTGTGCATTATGTCATCTTGTAGAGTGTTAATAACTATTGTACACTCTCATCTTTAGGGTGAAAGGGGAATTAGAGGTCCACCTGGTCCACGTGGAGAAGTGAGTGTTTTTCTATGCATTAACTCTGTGATACAGTATATGGTGTCAGAAACTATCCATCATTTTGACGTTAGTATTTCCAATAATCATTATACAAGCTGAGAGAGCACCATGCCAAAACAGTTTTTTTTCCAATCTTTGTAATCTATTTTGTGCAGTTTTTAAGCATTTTCTATTTAGTAGAAAATCGCAAAAGCAAATGCTCTGCAGGATGTTATGCCTTGGTGACCTAATATGTAGGCTTTGGAAACACTTTTGTGGTCTTTTCAAGAAACACATTTTGACTGTTTGTCCCACATTGATTTTACTTTATGATACCAGTGGTTTTGTTTATAGATTGTTGGGACTGTGACAGGACAATTCAAAGGATACCATGGGGACCACGGTCTCCCAGGCCCACCTGGGACCCCTGGACCTCAAGGTGGGAGAATATATGACATAGGAAACAAGCAAAGAGAAATGTAAACAGGGGTTAAGGGAGGAGGAATACATGAGTAGAGCAAAGTTCATTGTCAGGCCATGAATTAATTTTCTAAAGAATATGTTGTTTCTTAAAAATGCTCTTTTCTCCAGGTGTTGTAGGCTTTCCTGGACCAGATGGACTTCCAGGTGTGCAGATGCCAATCTCAAACTCTCCCCTTGTCCATCTGTCTCTCTGTGTTGCAAGTTTTAAGTGTTGCAATTTATTTTGAAATGTAATATAGTTAACATCACCAGATTTTTCTCTCAGATGGTTTGTTATTACCCACTTTCTCACACTGCCCTATCCAGGCAATGTATCTCCTGGGATTTATGCGCCCGGTCCACATGGTTACACTGGCTCCAAAGGGGACCCTGGTGAGCCAGGAGATATTTATACAGGACTCCCAGGACTAGATGGGGATCGTGGTGATCAAGGGCCTGCTGGGAATCAGGGGCCACCAGGTCCGCCTGAAGACCGAAGTATGTGAAAATCTTTTTCATACTAATTAGTACCACCAATACTACCATGTTCATTGTGCAGCTCATCGGGAAAAATGCAGTATTGGTGGTTTTAGTAATATGATTGACATTGTTTATGGTGTTACTTATAGGTAACAGGATAACCAAGGGTCTCCCTGGAATGAAAGGAATGAAGGGTATGGTGGGTCCATTTGGATATGATGGGCACCATGGAATGAAAGGTGGGGAAGTAATTGTTATTCGTGGATTCAGTTTAATTTGTTTCATGTAGGTGGGATACTGTATTTTATTGTAGGCTCTGTTTATGTTAAATTGCATATATCCTTATAGAGACAAGGACAAATATAATGTTTATGTGAATAAAATAGGACTCAAAATATCAAAATGAATATCTATATAAAAATAGAAATAAATATTAAAATATTTCTATGGTTATACATTGTACAGGAGTGAAAGGAGAACCCTGTTATGAGTGCACTGGAATTGGGTCAGGACTCCCAGGATCACAGGGTCCCCCTGGTCCACAAGGCATCCCTGGTAAACCCCATTCACTGGATGAGAACACACACATCTACCAGCTCTGTCCTACATCTGCCTTCAAATGCATTTATAAGATTTAATCTTACTGATAATACTTGGAAGTACAGAAAAGTTTAAAACTGGAATAGGCTTTCTTCAATATACTGTATGTTTCTGTCTCACAGGTTACAATCAAGGACCTGGTGGCAAAGGTGATCCAGGATTCCCAGGTCCTAGAGGCTTATCTGGAATACCTGTAAGAAAACATGTCTTGTTGTTGTGTATTATTATTTTACAGTGCTTTAACATTTATAATTACCATTACTCTGCAAAGGGTCCGACTGGAGAAACAGGATATCCAGGCACCCCAGGACCAAAAGGAGACTCATACTTGTACAACTCGCATGAGGTAAAGGGAGAGAAAGGAGCCCCAGGACAGCCCGGCAGGCATGGTGTTGATGGCCTGAACGGTGTCCCTGGGCTACCAGGTCCCAAAGGTTATCGAGGCCATGATGGGGAATCAGTAAGAAGCTTTGAGTAATACATTTGGACATAACACATTATTGTATGGTGTCAAGAACCTGATGTTGCAAATTACTTGAATTTCTCCACATAATTGAATAAGTCATTAAACTGATTCATTAAAAAGCTGTTCTGTCCACCTTCTAGTATCCATTCGATGGCGTAGAAGGGGACCGTGGTTTCTCAGGTTCACTGGGGCTTTTCGGCAGACCAGGACCAGTTGGCATCCCTGGCATAATAGGATATGGGCCTGTTGGATTTCCAGGAAGCAAGGGAGAATTTGGGGTGCCTGGTTTGCCAGGGCAGCCTGGACTCCCAGGTACAGTAATAGACAATTTCACAAAGACAAAAAAGATATCTAGTCAAACAGACATTGTATGACATGTCTTCTCATGTTCCACCTCTATGTGTAGGCCAGAAAGGGGAACCTGACCACATCCACACCAAAGGAATACCAGGACCATCTGGATATAAAGGTCTGCCTGGTCCATCTGGAAGCCCAGGTAACTTTACCATCTCTCAATGATATCCGGTTGTATGTATTGATACAGGGATGGATGGATGAATGAATGGTCAATCATAAGAATAGACAATAGAAGTGTCTCTTACTATACACCTATTGACAAACACACAGGCAATCTCGGAGTCCCAGGTATTCCAGGAACAACAGGCTATCTGGGACAGAAAGGAGAAAGAGGAGATGTTTTATTCCACGGAATGCCAGGGCCCACAGGGCAGAAAGGTCACTTGCGCCCCTTCAGAACTCAAGCAAACAAGCCAACATAGTTTTTCTCAGCCACACATATTCACCGTACACATTGTGTGCGTGTGCCTGTGCCTGCGTGTGTGTGTGTGTGTGTGTGTGTGTTGTACAGGTGAAAAGGGGCAGCATGGTCTCCCAGGGTTTCCAGGTAGAAGCTTGCCAGGTCTCGCAGGTCCACCAGGAGCTCCCGGTCTTCCAGGACTGAAGGTGAGAACCTCAAAGAAAACCACTTGTCTAATCTAATGTCTGTGTCTTATCACTTCATTACTCAAGGATTGTTGAGTTGGAACCACCGGCTATTTCAGAACTACAGACAGTGTGCACTGTATTCTGTGCCCCCAACCTTCGGTTACAGCAACATTATGTATTATTGCAGGTGTAGAGTAACTGGTCACTGAAAACCAGTAAAGACAAGAAAATGAATAAAATAATAATAAACCTCATGGCACCATCAACAGTTATGGAAAAAAAAAAAAAGGAGAATTTGTTCAGTCAATCAGTCTGAAGTAAGTTTGCTTTACCATTCAGGGATTTCTTCTTTCTCTGCAGAAAGAATACCAACAACGCCTTTATATAATAAATTAATACCTATTGATTGATATTGATTGAAAAATTGATGAAAAATTGAAATGCCTATTCTAAACTTTCCTTAAAAGTTTAAGCAAAATATATTTTAACATCAACCCTTAGGAAAAGAGGCGAGGTGGATTTTACCCCTCCATGGCCTCTCTAGCCTGATGTGTAGAAGTGGACCAGAGTCGATTCTGATGGCTGGTTGGATCTGTTCCAACGATGGCTGGTCTATCAGTGAGACTAGAGAAATTATTGATCACTTTTGTCACAGCTGTGTCTGCCCGATGGAGTCTTTTTCAGAACTGAAGACATGCACTGAAGGTTGTTTTTCTTTGTCTTTGTTGAAGATGTGAGATGTAGATTTCTTCTTCTTATCAGTCGACGTTGTCTCGCAGATTAGCAGATGGCTTGTCAGAAAGTCAAAGTTCAACAAAATATAAAATAAAATTTTCATTCAAATTAAATATAAATTCTCTTAGACCAAAGTGTGGTTACAAAGCAGGTTTTGCCATAATTTACGATGACACGTTATGCAGGTCTGGAAGAAGAGATGATAAGATAGAAGAGACTGAACACGTTAGTGTTCTCTGTTTAAATTAAGGAAACATTAATTCTTACTTCTTGTATCAGGCCAAACTTAACTTACACAATGATTCAAACATACTCAATGTATAGAATACTATTTAACACAATTTGAAGATATGTTGTTATTACCAATTTGTGATGCTAGTCAAGGTCTCCTTGCTTGTTAGTGTGTGAGATCTGAAAAACATGTCAAAAATACTTATGGCCCTTACCTCCCAATGTGAGGGCAGGGTGATAGTGGCCATGGATACCCTGGCCCTGATGGCCTCCCAGGGTCACCAGGAGAAGATGGAGCTCAGGGACCTGAAGGAGACCCTGGGCCACCTGGTCGACGTGGAGTCTCAGGACTACCAGGCAATCCCGGTGTCCCAGGACAAAAAGGTACTCAAACAAACTACAGAGAGCACATGACTGTAGACAGCAGACCAACAGGCACACAGACACAACACATATTATCTGTTTACTCCTTTTTTTAAATTGTATACAGGGAAGCAAGGTTATGTGGGGCCTCCAGGACTATCTGGTGATAAAGAGTCGTGTAAACCTCTACCTGGACTTGTGGGAACAGCAGGACCAGATGGACAACCTGGACATTCAGGTCAGTGAACCGTAACGTCATATGACATTCTTTTCTATCAATTCCAGAAGTCCAATGAATGCAGAGGAAAATTATATTCATGGTTTAGAGGTTATATGAAAAAACAAAACCAAGCACTGTTTAAATTCATCCTCTCATAAATTTATGGCGCCTTACCTCCCTCCACATTTCCCTCATCTGCCCATCTTCTTTGTGTCCTGTCTCACTGTTTCTTCTCTCACAGGTCTTAATGGGCAACCTGGTGAAAAGGGGAACCAAGGATCATCAGGGTTAGGTCAGCCTGGACCTGCTGGTGAACCTGGTCTCCATGGGCCTTCAGTCCCGGGTTTACCTGGGCCCCCTGGACGGAAGGGGGTCAGGGGGAAACAAAATGGTCTGCCTGGTATACCAGGTAATGGATTGTTCCTCTGACTGCCCAGAACTCCTGTCTTATTGTGTTTACTTCTTCAGTGTATGGCACAGTGCAGGTTCAAGGTCTTGTGAGACAGTGTCCAGTCATGTATATGAAAACATTACGTTCAATCAAACTACATGATACAGTTGGTTAAAAAAAAATCCTTATGCAGATGTGGTCATGATGTTGCATATTCATGTGTGTACTAATCAACTCTTATCCGTGGAAAAAATTTCAACTTATTTCCTCAAATTTTTTTCTGTTTATTAAAAAGCAATAGTGTTGATAATTAAGAATAAAAGTATTGCAGTGAATATTTAACTTCATATAGCAGCTGGAAATCCTTACACAATCCCCACTCTGTAAGCAGAGTACAGTACAGTGTTTAACTATACTTTTCATAAAATACAAAGTTTAGCATCTTTAAATTTCTGCAGGACTGAGAGGAGACCCTGGACCAGATGGAATGACAGGATATGGGCCAGAAGGAAGTGCCGGACCAATAGGACCACCTGGCGAAAGAGGTTACACATAAATACAGTCAAATGCCAACACATATTGACCAATAAATAAATTGTCAAGGAAAGTAACAAATGAAAAACTCCTGTCAAGTCTGAAGCATTTAAGACATTAACATCACTTCTTGGTGTTGGCATACAGGTTCCCGTGGTCTAGATGGAGCCAAAGGCTCCAGGGGGCTGCCAGGCTGGAATGGGGACACAGGTATCAGAGGTCCTCCAGGCCTGCCATCAACATCACCACTCGATTTTATTGGTGCTATAGGTCACCCTGGGCATCCTGGTAAGCTCTATAGTATACAGCTTGAAATTTCCCCTTGTTGTCTTGTATGTATGGGATGTAAGATTGTGGTAATATTCTAGCTCTACCTATACTGTGTCAGGCTTGCCTGGTGCTGATGGTCCCGCTGGATATACTGGAAATACTGGACCCAAAGGCTTAAGAGGAATAGAAGGACAAATTGGGGCCCCTGGTCAAAGAGGTTTGAAATGATTTTGATTAGGAACATTTATGACAAGAAATTTGACTGTATATTATTTGATCAATATCACTATAATAATAACTACAGTTTGTAGACTGTATTTGTGTTGTGTGTTTATGTATGTCCAGGTCCCCCAGGTGATCCAGCTGTTGATGGAACAGACTTCTCAGAAGGAGATCGGGGACCCACTGGAGCACTTGGAGAGCCAGGAATCAGAGGTCCTTCAGGTAAAGCCCAACACGCATTAGCAATTAATGCCTTCCCACCATGTTAGATATTAATTTACATCTTTAACCTATAAATATAGTTTATATGTACACTTACAGTTTTGCAAACCATTCACATCCTGAAGTCATAAAAACAATTCTTATTTTCATACCCAGTGAGGATCACAGTAACTTTTTAATATGCAGTGTGTCATTCTGTTTAAAATACCATTTATTAAATGATTTTACCCTTGTATGCCTGTTAGAGGTATACAACATAAAATTGTGTTGCTCTAGATATGAATGTTTCATATCATGTAACCTGCCAAAAAGAACTGATTACTTTAAACCTCCAAGGCCCAAAGGGAGATAAGGGAGAGCCAGGGCTCCTCGGAGGACCAGGTCCAGCTGGTAGACCAGGTCCAACTGGTTACAAAGGAGTACAAGGAGAGCCAAGCTACCATGGATATGGAGCATCTGGACAAAGAGGACAAAAGGTGGTGATGACTAATCTAACATGTTTGATGGACTTTATCACTGATGCCACAGCGATTTAGTAAGACACCATAATGTGTGCATATTTTAAAAGAATATGTATTTGTTATGAATGAAGATGTTCTCTCTACACTCTGTCTCTCTATTAATCTTGTTTTCTGTTCTCAGGGTGAACCAGGATTAAGCAACACTCATTTGATGAATGGTCAGAAAGGAGAACCAGGCTTTGTTGGACCCCTAGGTCTCTCTGGAAATCCTGGAATCAAAGGAAACCCAGGACCTTCTGGACCAAAAGGTTACTACCACTGATAATGCAGTGAAGTCTGGCAGGGTGGTTTCTGATTATTTGTTTTCATTTGTAATTGAATGTATCTACGAACACCCTATCCCATCCCTGTCACCGCCCTACTGTTCTAGGTCCACCAGGCTTTCAAGGTCCTCCAGGTTCAGATGGGCTTTCTGGAAGCAAAGGATTCCTGGGACCTACTGGACCTCCAGGCAGAGTCCTTTGAAATATTTTTTTTTTTTTTTTAATTTTAATTTCTTTTTATTTCACTGAATCATTAAACAGCATATTATATAAAAACTTTGCTGTCAGACACTGTGGTCATTTGTGCTTGACTTTACTTACGCATTACTCCCAATATCGATTTACCTCAGGTAACTCAGGCCTGCTGGGTGTCCCTGGTTATCCAGGTCCTAAAGGCGACCAGGGCCGGGATGGGATCCCTGGACCAGCAGGGCAGAAGGGGGAGACTAGTAAGACATGTCTGTCTGCTACATTTCATGCTGATCACATATATTAGAAACCTGTAAATACTGTCAGTTGTGTCCTCGTGTGCTCAACATGTCTTTTTCATTGCTCATGGAACATTTAAAATCCTATTTCTGTTTTTTGCAGTTATTATAGGAGGGACCCCTGGTAGACGTGGTAACTGTGGTCAACCAGGTGAGTTTTAGGTGAAGAGCATCACCCTTTTCCAGACCTTTATAAACAAACTAGTTTCCTCAAATTCCTTTGTTACGGTAACACTAAGGGTTTTCAAATTAAGAAGAAAAGCCAGTATAGGAACCTTTTAAATTAACATTATTAGCAAAAAATACAGGTGCATCCAGAGAAGCAACCTTTAATCCAAGTCAAAGAGGTCAGAGGTCCCATGTTGACCATACCAAATATGAAAGAGATCATTAGATTGTGTCTCATTACATTGTCATATTATTAAATATAGGGGTTCATTTTTTAATGTATTCATATAATATCAGACAAAACATCAGGTTACAAAGTCTCGTTTTCATTAGCACGGATTTCTGTTGCAACAGGTCCCCAAGGGGACCCTGGGCCTCCTCGTTTGCCTGCTACAGCGGATCCTGGACCAGTAGGAGACAGAGGACGTCCAGGTTCACCTGGGTCCCCTGGTGTGAAAGGAGTACCAGGAGTAGAAGGGGCATGTTTTCCTGGGTCCAAAGGGGATCGTGGTCCCCCTGGTGAATCTGGAAGCCCAGGTGAGGTCGCAGGATCTGTGGTAACTTCCTCTGTACGAGACCACAATCTCAGGAGCCATCGGATAATCAAATGCTTTTCTGTTTAGACCTGAAAATTACCATATGTCTGTACTTGAAGTTGTGTAATATGTATTTACTGATATCAGTTTCTGACATCTCTGCTGTATACGTAGGCTTACGTGGCCCTGCAGAACCCTGTAAGCCTGGACAAAAAGGAGATAGGGGTGAACCTGGTCCTACAGGAAGCCCAGGATATGTTGGACCCCCAGGGGATCCAGGTCCTCCAGGACCACCTGTGAGTTATTCTGTATTCTTAAAGGGATATCCCACCCAAAAGTAATGGATAGACATTTTGATTACATGTATGAAATATAAATAAATGCCCAGGAGTTTACAATGGTGGTGGTGTAAATTCCTTTCCCTTTCTTTTCCTTTTGCAAATGTTTCAGATAGTGTATATGACAAAAAGTGTGGCATAAATGCACTTAACATAATCAAATTGACAAAACCCTGTATTTATGTCACCAGGTTAACCGAACTGAGATCACATCCAAGCGTTATTTGCTGTAACTTCACCTGTAATGTTTTGGTCCCAGGTGTATATGGTGCTGAGTCCTCACAATTTCTGCACCTCTATTCTTTGACCTTTCATTGTTCCAATTGTCCTCCTAGAGTCCAGGAGGTGGGCCTTGCAACCCAGGACCTAGAGGTGATTCTGGTCCTCCTGGAAACCGAGGGCCCCCTGGTAATCTATCATCTCATGTTCAGAGTGCCAATTATCCTTGAATTCATCCCTATACAAAGACGTGTCTGTCACTACAGTAGAGTAATAGTCTGCAACAGATATATGTTCCCAGAACTGTAATCAAATACTAAGTGGACAGAGAATAAAATAATCTGTCTTTTTGAAAATATGTTACTGTAATATATTAAAATGTAAAATATTACTGTAGGTTATGTATTTTAGTTCAGTTTTGTGTCGCTTTGTTAGCAGGGAACTCAAACAAAACTGTATAAAATTTGTCACTGGGACAGGAACATGATTAGCTTTAGGTGCCAATCCTACAACAGGGCATTAGGGCATCTGTTTGAAGAATTTTAGAAAAGACAGATGTTACAAGAATGAACTTGTAATATTTTGAGAAAAAAAGTTTAAATGTTATGAGAATGAAGTCGGAAAATTTAGGCAACAGAGGTTAAAATGTAATGAGAATATTACAACTTTATTTTTTCCAGCAGTTGACCCATAATTGTCAGGCACTGTGTATTTTGATGCTGATCTGATCCAGATGCAAGAGTCTAACTATTTTATATTATCAAATAACACATTGACAGGATTGTGCACTGTTGAATTTACAAGCTGTGCAGGTATTTGTGCCATAGTCATAGGGTGTATTATAATCTCATTATGAATTGTGTGTTGTAGGTGACAAAGGAGATCCTGGATACATCCCAGGCCCACCTGGTCAATCTGGGATCAAAGGTTTTCCAGGACCACCTGGTGCGCTCCAAGTCTTTTTTGTTACTATTATCCATTGTAATCCAGAGTCACTCAGTTAGCTGGTTCACACACTCAAATTTAAAAGACTTCTCAATTTCAGTCATTTATCACCAGCAGCAGGGGTGCGACATTTCACGCATGATCTGTCAGTGACATCTGATTTGTACATCCTACAGGTGTCAAAGGTTTACCCAGATTGGCCGGGTTGATATATGAACCAGGACCTCCTGGCTTTCCTGGTGCCCCTGGCAATCGAGGAGCTCCTGGCCGCACTGGACCACCAGGACCAACAGGCCGTGCAGGTTCAGATTTGATCTCTAAATCTGTGCACACATTTTAAGACCCATTTTTTTAGCCCCATTTACTTTCTGTAAAGCAACATCAAACTATATTGTGAAAATGAATGACTGTAGAGTTATATAATATATTTTATTATAATATATCACAATTTACTCCAGATGGATGTCTTTGCACATTATCATATTTTATTAGGATTTTTTTCCTTCTAGGCCTGCCAGGTGCAAAGGGAGTGCATGGTTCCAGTCCTGCTGGCCCATCAGGATTTACAGGCCACAAAAGGGAGACAGGAAGAGCAGGACTGCCAGAGGTGTGTGTGTGTGTGTGTGTGTGTGTGCGTGCGTGCGTGCGTGTGTGCGTGCGTGACATTTGACATGTAATGATTAAGATGAAATGATGATGCTCTGAAGCCTTTCCAGTTTACTTGTCACACATATTATTACTTAAACTGATTTGTCTTGTTGTAGGTCCCCCAGGCAGACTTGGAGACTCAGGCCGACAAGGTCTGCGAGGGTTTCCGGGCAGAAGTGGTCTTGGGTATGCTGACAGTTTTCTTATAGCCAGACACAGTCAGAGCATAAATGTGCCTGAATGCCCTCACGCC
>OMOW01087130.1:0-10338 GCA_900312555.1 Lamprogrammus exutus
GACAGTGCAGCACATAGAATTGAGACGTTAAATAAAACATGAATTCCGAGTTCCCTCATAGTGGCCACCCAGAGATCGGATATGTATCCAATCTTGGACCACATATGCAAGGGGCCAAAATCTGATCTGGCAACAACAAAACACAACAACATCAATCAACAAAACAAATAAAGGAGATCTGGGAAGCCACAGCCAGGAATTTGAACATAGCAATATTTGGGAAATTATGGCTAAATATTAGACAGCGCTTCAAGGTCCATAATTGCACTTCACCCATCAACTACTTGCTGACAGTAAGCAAAACTGAGGCTGGGACGTGAGTGGCTGTGATTTGTGTGTCCACATGCAGGCTTCTGCACCACGTGCTAGTGTTTGTAGTTGTGATTTAGTTCCTCTCCATCAGCCCACTGCCCCAGCAAGAAAGAACAAGCAGCAGGAAACTTGGATTAGAAAAACAGATTTTCTTTTCCAACTGGTTCGGGTATTCTACTCATCAAATCTGGTAAAGAAATGACAAAATTTGTTCTAACCTTGTCAATAATTGTTTTGGAAAGATCTAAATGAAAAAAGTCTAAAGAGGCTAAAGTGGGAGGCGTATGTACTGATACTTAAATTAAAGGTCAGTCAGAGGAATCCTGGAGTTATGTGCCAGAATGTAAAGATATCTTTGTCGTTGCTTTTTTGATGAACATATGTGATGTTATAACATATCAGGTTTTTCATACATTTCACCCCCAAAAACATCTCATTTGTTTGTGGCAATGAAGTGCCAACAAATGTGTAAGTGAACAGTGAACGGAACATTCACTGCAAGTCCTGCAAAACACACTAAACATATGCAAACACAGTATGTACTGTATAACTTCATTTCTATAGTTTAGTTTTTATGCAATTACATATTTAGTTTGACTCTTTCTTTTTGTGTTTTGGGCATTTGTGCATGTCTCATGTATCTCCTGGTCTAAATGCTGTTTCCCCCTCGTTTGTGTCTTGCTCTGTCCATATCAGTTGCGAGTGTCTTCCTGGGTTTTCAGCAGCAGGCTCTGCTCCTGCCAAGCCCGTGGTCCCCTGGTGTGCTGATCGGATGGCTGCTGTGGATCCTTCTGGCAGACCTGCTGCTCCAGATCCTGAGGCGTTCAGGTACTGTGGGTTCCAACGTAGGAGAGCGATGAATTTCTGGGTGTATTACATGTTGATTTGGGGCGTGTGGCTCATAGCCAGCTTGCAGCGTGGCCCATCGCCCATGGAAGTCCCCAGAAATGGCCTTGTATAACTACATAAAACAGCATCCACCACAAAGGGCAGCATTTCACTGTTGTTCCATTGGAGTTCATTACAGTTCATTATAATCCACTGTTTCAGGTTGGTATTGGCAGCAGAGCCTTCACTCACTCTTTGCAGGGAAGGAGCTCCAGGATTACAGCTTTGACTCATGCTAAACCCAGTCACGCCCCCTGTTGAAAGGTCCATGGATGCAAAAAATGGCTCTAACTTTATGAGGAAAATGTGACTTTAGCCCAGGTTCTCCTGTGTTTGATGACAAAATGAGCTCAGTATAACAAGTTTTATTCAGGTTGAGTTCAAGTATGAATGGCAATGGTGTCCCATGATACATATTGCAGTACACTAGAAACCCTATGACACGTAAAGTAGCAGCAGCAGTCCCTTCTCCATTTGTCATCAATTTAAGCTTTCAATTTCCTTCTGTTCGATTAGTTGTTAATGTCTGAAGTGAGCAGCTGCTTCCAGAGTAATTATTTGTTTCTTTCAATTAGTGATGAATGTGCCTGCTGCCTAAAATGGATTGTTCTGTTTCAGAGCTGTGTGTATGTGTCTGTGTCTGAGTGTGAATACTAAGCAGCTTGTAAATGTCAGCCCACTATGTTTGCCTTTTAATGACAAACCTTTTTGTGAACTCTTACATCATTGCCGCGGAAGGAAATTAATGCACTTTACGTTCTGCACTTTGCTTTGAATTTCTTTGTCATTTGATTTTGAAATGTTTCTTTCTTTTCTGTATTTTATGTTCTATTTAACAGCTGTGTAATTGTCTGAATAGTACATACCTGTTTGCAGGGAAGAACCAGACTGAAGATAAAGAGATCATTTTGTTGACTCAGTTCAACAACCCGCAGCATGAAGAGGTGAGATTTGAAACCATGTATACAAATTATTTACCGCAGCAGAACCTGTGTCACAATGAATACTGTAAAATAAGGTAACAAGCCATAAATGTCATATCAACTATAGATTAAACACAGAGATTTGCCTGCCATGGTAGTAATGTCATGTTACATTTAATGTGGTCTACATTTGCCCTATTAACTGTTTGTCACAAGCGTTTCTCTTATTGATTCTTCGATTCACTTTCTTTCAGGTTTCTAACGTCAACAAGCTGGTGCTGGTGGTGTTTCTAATCGGAAACACAGGATTCCTGGCGGCTCTTGTAAAAGCCGTTGCAAGTGTATGATGCTCCTCTCTGATGAGTCATGGTAACCTGCGACGACGTCTGTAATTGCTGTTCTGTATTGAAGTCATATATCAACAGATAAATGCACACAGTTCAGTTACACTCTCATTATTATCTCCAACCTTTATGTCACTCCACTCCTTCCCTGCCTTCCTAAAAATATTTTTATTTCCTGGAAATCCGCTCTCCAGCCTGTGATGGTTGCTATGAGATGGCCTCGATTCCCTGTTCTTGCACCATTACTGATTTTGCTGATGACTAGACAGGCACTAGACTAGAGCTAGCTTGCTGCAAATCATTGTCACAATGCCAGGTAAAACACCTGGTTATCTGCTCAAAAACTCAACTCATGGCTAAAAAAGTGGAAAACACTAAGCCATAAATCCAAAATTTTTATGTTAGTAATACATTGCCTGATGAAGACCAGCAATGTCTTCATTGATGATATGGCTGCTTTGGTCCGCAATTGGTTCACAGGTCACCCACTTTTCATCGCACTCAATCTCCCCCCATACCATCTGTTCTTGAATCCTATTAAAGAATTCTTCTCTACATGGCTTTGGAAGGTGTATGATCGCCAGCCCCACCAACACATACACCTTCTACAGGCAATGGAGGGGGGGTCATGCCAGGCCTGGAAACAGCACTCCAGGCGATACTTTCCACGCTGCCTAGCCCAAGTCAACATTGCATGTGATGTTGATGAAGTCTTATGGCCAGACCCACAAAGAAGGCAAGATTTCACTTTTTTTCCTGTTCTTTTTTTTCTAGCACAAATGTTTTTGTTCTCTTGTACTGTGCTTTTGTTGTTTGAGGAGTGTTAGAACATTTTACAGTTTTTTCTGATTGCTTAGGCACTGTCTTTGAAACTATTGGCTATTTTTGAAAAACTCTACACACTAACCACAAAACCTTACACCAAACCAGCAATTATTATACATCTCCTGCAAAAGCAAACAATTCTTGCAAAACTTGTCAAACTCTTTTAAAAAAATTGTGTTTTTGCGTCAATACAGTACACACAAACCATCATTTGAATAAGCACATGAAACACCAACTACGCACTGATAGTATAAATGAAAAATACTTGTGGCTTTTGCTTTTTCAGCGTGCGGGGCATAGCAGTTTGCAATTAAGTTATGTCATACATGTAGTATGGATGTGTATTCTGAATATAACACATAATCAATACAAATAAGAGGAATTTTTATTTTATTTTATCTCAAAATGTTCTACAGTAACACTCAAACAACAAAAGGGCAGTAGGAGAAAACAAAAACATTTGTGGTAGAAAAAAAGAACAGAAAACAATTAGGCTAAATCTCGCCTTCTTTGTGGGTCTGGCCATAAGACTTCATCCACATCACATGTGATGTTGTCTACCCATTTTGATACCTGTGTGTATGTGTGTTTACTAAATGTATGACAAAACTTTATTGCAAACTGCTATGCTCTGCACACAGAAAAAGAAAAAGCCACAAGTATTTTTCATTTATACTATCAGTGCGTAGTTGGTGTTTCATGTGCTTATTCAAATGATGCTTTGTGTGTACTGTATTGACGCAAAAACACAATGTTTTAAAAGAGTTTGACGAGTTGCGCAAGAGTAGTTTGCTTTTGCAAGAGATGTACAGTGTTTTGCTGGTTTGGTGTAAGGTTTTGTGGTAAGTGTGTAGAGTTTTTCAAAAATAGCCTAAAGTTTCAAAGATAGTGCCTAAGCAATCAGAAAAAACTGTTACAAAAGCAGTTTGCTTGTCCTTGAAGAGGCTCAACCTGCTTGTTGCAAGCATACTGCCTCTAGAGGGTGCTATTTAGTATTTTTCAAAACATTTTCTGATTCCTGCACAGAAAATGTAGTAACTAAATGCCATGCATGTTCAGTTTTTAAAGGCTTCCGTTAGAATCTGAGAGAGTTTCTCCTTTCTTTTTCAACAAACACACCCACTAAAAGTATCAATAATATAACACTCAGATCCTATTGGAGTTGTAAAGAGAAACACTGAGCAGAGTGTACAATAAATTGTATAGTAAGGCACAATCTGGCCCCATGACTAAATATTTTCTCCAGGCATCACTGAATCCAAGCTGAGATGATGTAATCCCAAATTATATTGTTGATTATCTTTCAAATTACTTGTTCTTCATTCACAGGTGAAACTTTCATCTGTTAATTTGTGATTAAGTTGAGCTTTCTGAGCTTACGTATTTTACTTGCTAAAACCACAGCCAAACAAATACATTTCACCAACATTTTTCATTAACATTTTTTATTGTTGCACTAACTTCATGAGGAGTACAAGGTGAAAAGCCCCTCCAATATTACCATAAAGAGCCCAATAAACAAAATCTCTCCTGGCAGGTTTTTTCAGAGAAAATTTAGCAAGCAGTTCATGTGATGTGTAAGCTACTAGGAAGCACACAAACATGACACGTCAAACAGCTGTTTGTCAGTGTGCCAACCTCTTATTAGCTGCTTGTCAATCAAGGCTCTGTTATTATTGAAACATTGCTTTGTTTAAATCAGCTGTTATCATTATTTAATACAGTGAAATTCACAATAAACCGTGAAGAGCAGTGCTGTGAAATGAAAATGAGATCACAAATGCCCTGATCCATTTAAAATTGTAAACCTTCATTATTCGCAAAACACAGACAGAATTTTATTTAACATTAAGAATATCTATGATTTTCAAACGATAACTGCAATTTTACTCTGTACAAGTGAACATTCATTTTTGAAATGGTATAAATTTGAGTTTCGACTGCTTCCACTGACAATGACATTTGCAGCTTTCTTAAGGCCCCAGTATACTTCAGAAGACATAAGATGAACAGAGGAAAGAACAACCCGATGAACACGTCCTAGGACACTGTGAACAGAATAGACCTTAAGAACTGTCTTTGTCTTTTCTACTCTGGCTTTGAATGGAATAAATATCATGACTTGTGTCACCAGTGAGAGGCCAGTGGGCAGAGCTCAACCACTCGTGATATTTGGACCAATTATGACCAGGGGCAGGTATCAGTAGAGTAGTGAAGACTCTCCTTGATGAAGTTCTCCCTGTTGGTCGTGCACAAAGAACACCCAAAGAATCAAAATCACCACGTATTGAAGCATTGACGTCTTTTTGCCCTGAAAGTTCTACTTCTTATGAAGCATACTGAGACCTTGATTTGGAACTGCACAGACTCGGACATTGTGATAAAATTCCACCTTCTCTACGATGATAAACGTCAGCTCTCATTGGTCCTCTAGTTTGAACACTGACAGCAGCATTAGTCACATACTTATTTGATTGTCGTAGGTAATAGAAACATACAAAGCAATGCTTGTGGAGTGAGTTCAGGCAGACAACTCAACGACAAAGCATCAGCCATTGCTGAGGCAGGTACTCACGCAGCCTGACATCACAACAAATTCAGTAACTATATTTATTAGAGCTGGCCCTGAATGTCCAAGTTTTCAAATACTCATACATTAAGTATTACTAGGTTTGTCAGAAAGAAGACATGTCCAAGAAATCAGCTGTGTGGCCACATTTTCCACTGACAGACGCTAAGAAAAAAGCTCTGTGCAAAATATGTTAGGAATTGATATACAGTGGCACAACAAATTGAGCCATCATCTCAAATAAGTACTAGGCTGCTACCAAAGACTGGCGGAGGTAAACGTTATGCGTAGATCTTTATAACGTTGCACAAGCTAGCATTGCTATGTATCCACTGCATATGATGCTGTCCACCTCGCAGAATGTAACAGTTTTGGCAGCCAAATATTTGAATCTTGAATCTAGTGAGCACTTGAAGCCTTGGAACAATACTTGGGGCCAACCCTACTATTTATTGTTAGTAAAAAAGTAAATTCTCTTTACGGGAGTCATCTGCCTAAATTGATCTTAAGATGAGACATATCGTTTCATTATAAATTGTATATTGTGCGGTTCACCCTCACCCTGAAATATCATTTGCAGCAAAAAGCACATTAAGAAAATACAGTCAATATACAGTACATACAGAGCAAAGCAGCCTTTGTTTTACCAAGACATACAGCTACACCAAAATATGCTATCAAATCTCATTTACATTTTTCATGTCAAAAATGTTTAACTCAACAATAAATCTCTAACATTGAGGCATCTTGGCAAACAAACTGACACATATATATTATGTCTGTACTATCTATCTATCTATCTGTCTGTCTCTCTCGCTCTCTTACTGTATTTATCCTTCTCTCTTTCTCTCTATTTATCTGTGTTTTACAAGATGTTGTGCTTCTCAGTTGTGCCTTATAGATAAGCCACATGGATATTAAAATTAATACATATTGCAGAATCTAAAACCTGGTTTATTTTTCATAACACACTGGTTGGAGTCAATTATATCACTTTTCCCAAGGCCAAATATCAAAATATACATATTATTGATTAATACACTCTTTTAACCCTCTAGTCTAAATGCATTTTTGCAATTTTATTTTTCATTAAATTTGTTTTCATTTGCCACAAACATTTGGCAGGATTTTCTGAACAAAGCAATCAAAACCAAGTTGTTGTTTGTTTAAAAAACAACAACTTGATTTAGGGGGAAAAAATAAATGTGAGAGGAACTTCTAAAAAATAAACATGTAAATCTAAATGATTAATTCTACAAAATTTTCAAAAATAAATTCTACGCTATTGTCATTTGATCAATTTTTGATCAAGTTCTTCACACACAAAAATAAATATTTCAAACGTTTGTTGTTTACAAACGTTTGAAACATTGATTTTTGCGATTTAATTGAAAAGTGAAATTACAAAAATTAATTTAGACGATTTTTGCCTTCAAGATGAAGCCATAACCCCCAGAGAGCTCAAAGTAGTGTAACACTGAGGACGAAACCTCAGAGCTGTGCAGTTATATGAAAATAATGGCCACCTCTGGCCAATCACAATCAAGTATAGAGTTTTTGTACAAGTCATAGCATTTACATGGAAGGAGCCAATCATGTATTTATTACATACTGATTTTTTTAACCTCTTAACAACAGTTAATTTGTAAGATTCTGACTTTAAATGTTCTCAGAATGACCTAAAATCTCCCAGTTTTATCTTTTACAAGTCTAGGATGTCTTATTGTAAGTAACTGTTTTTTAATCTGTAGCAATATTTAACTATTATTTCTTTAGTCAAGGGCAAAGCCTTCCACACATGCATAGTTGGGTGTTAAAGCATGCAGCAGCTGATCCTTATTAGCGACTAATTAGACAAATTATCTGACCTGCAGCTGTGCTCACTTACATTATCAGTGTTAGTAAAGTACAGTGCAAAATGGAAGAACAGCAGTGTTGAAAAATTCAGCGTCCCTGGCAATAATTTGAAGGAAGGTTCGTAAATATGCCCCTTTGTTCTCAACTATTGGTGATTTAGACCGAGTCATTCCTATGTTCCAAGGGTCCTATGTTTCTAGGGTCCAAATTGATCCTGATTGAATTGATCAGGCTACACTGTAGATTGTCTTTCTTCCCCAGTGGAATGTAGCCTTTGACTCAAATGTGAGTTAGCATGGGGATCTACAGCATGAGAATATCTACAGTCATTGCAATCAAATTATGCACTGATATTATTAACTTATATCAGAAAATCAGAATGGGTGTTTATATGTGTGGGCATGTTCAGCATGGAGTTCAACATAGGGCCCTGGGAAAATGAGTCCCCGACAACATAAAACCTTTTGAAAACTTTACCTGTGTGTTAACAGAATATTGAACTGGGGAACATAGGACCCTGGGAACATAGATACGCTCCCATTTAAACAGCAACAACTAGCATCATACAACAGAAGATAAGCCAGCGCTAACTTACCAGTGTGGTCCAGACCAAGATAGCACATGACCTGTGATGTCTACTGACTAAACAAGTAACTTTGACAGCCAGCAAAACACATTGTTACCTGACATTGTGATGTTGATGAAAGTCCATGGCCATAATATAATACTGTGTGTATCACATAGCTCTAAGTGTGACCACAAACATTCTCATCGTCGCTTTTTTTATTGAAAGCGTCAAAGAAGCAGAGTTTACAATATGCCACAAGATGAAACAAACAATGGAACTGCTGTGTCTCGCTAAGACACACCCGGTTTCTTCTTTTTCAGTTGTTTTTTGTAAACTCCCCCGCCTCCCACCTCAGAGCCATGGCACTCTTGCGTCTCCCTCCAGTGAAGACCTCTGGAAACTGAGAAAGACACAGATTATTTGGCTGCTTTCAAAGCCATTCCTCCACCTTCTCCTCTCTCAGGTAATGCCGGCGCGATAATTTAGCTGATTTTGTGCCTGATTTCCCCCAACAATCATTAGTAAAGTCCTGTTTTTTTTATGGATATAATGTATATGGTATAATGTTCAAAATTTAAAATTGATGGTCGCACAGACTTCAAATCACAAATATTAAACAGGTTCGGTATCTATGATCCAGTCTGACCCAACATCCTGTCGTTCAGAGGGAACCTAAAGGACACAGTTTAGCAATGTGATGTGGGAAAGACCAATAGCCAATTGAGAGCAAACTTAACAGGTAATAAAGCTAAAACAAAATTGACTTCCAAAATGGAGGATTTGTGGCAACAATAATCCATGTTCACTCCGTCTTCATGACTACATCTTTTTTCCTCTCTTCTCCAAGCCAGCTGCTCATCTGCCATGTTTGTTTACTCTCAAGACATTTAGTGACATTGGTGGTTTTAAGAATGGAATGTGTTGTTAGTCAATATTTTCACATGCACATGCACATAAAACCTTATTTATACTCTGATTAAGGCAAATTGATTTTCAGATGTCCTGTAAATACCATTTCATATTGAAATCAACATAAATTAATGTAGATTAAGTGATCGTAAATCAATTCATTCAGGCATGTAAACGTGATAATGAGAGTAAGACATCTCCACATGCATTTCCTCAACTTGCAGAATCTCCTCATACTCCAATTACGCAACATATCAACCTATCCAATCCTATCCTACTTCCTACTACTACTATACTACTATAATTGGAGACTGTGTGTGTTTTTGTGTTTGTCCGTGTGTCCGTCAATACAACGAACACCATACCTCCAATCCCCTCCAAACTTGGCAGAAACATTGTTCAGGGGTCCAGCATGTGCATAGGCTGCTTTTCATTTAATTTACATTTGTATTTTATGTTTTATTTGCATTAACAAACTATGGTTGTGGGAGATGGGAGACATGAATGGAATCATGAACGATGTCACAGTTGTTTATGACATCATTGACACACACTTACTTTAAGACTAGTGAATGATGTCATAGCAATGGAAAACGCCAGAGATTGGCTCTAGCGAACGCAACCTGTCTGTGTGTATCAGCCCAGCCCCCACATGCTCTATATGAATGTGTGTGTGTGTACGTGTGCTCAGCTGAGAGCAGAGAGTCGTCTTCAGTGTTTGACAAATGTTAGCAAAATAATTGATGATCGGTTGATCAAGTATATTAGAATGAATACATTGCTAATTTAAGTTTTGAATTGGTTTTAATTTTAATTGTTGTGAAGAATATTTCAATTTAGAACTGATGCCATGTTAAATGGAAATGTGTAATATTGTCAGTTATTTTACTGATGCAGTATGAGATTTAGTTTTAGATCCCCAATAATTTGCTACATGAATTAGACAAATTTTGATGTGATTTTGTTTTATAGCGCAGATAGAGGAACCACACAGGGCAACATCAGAACCATGCAGGTCCAGAGCAGACCCAGACAGGGCAACTGTAGAACCATGCAGGTCCACAGTATTTATAATAATTCACTACATGTTTACAATCAGGTAGGCAAACTCATTAAAATATGCAATAATTAAGATCAGTGTAT
>OMOW01087193.1:2729-16499 GCA_900312555.1 Lamprogrammus exutus
ATCGTAAGAACCGCTGAATGTAAGAAAGTAAAAATACAGCCTGTAACGGTAGACAGACTATACAGTTTAATCATTTAGTCTGTCAGTCCCCTCTCCAGTTGGTGGATGGGATTTTACTTAGCATACAGTATGTTTAAACGATTCTGTTGGCATGGTCACGATTCTATGCCCAACATGTCTGTTTATATGCAATTTTTTGTAGCATTTCTTTAACTGGTTGTTGGCCACGTCTGTGATATATAAACCAAAATAATGCCAATGTAATGTAGTCATGCATATGCCTTAAGAGAAAGTGCCTGAGGAGAAAGTGTTGCCTTTGAAAGTCTTACTCTACTGGGATTTCAAACCAAACACTTGTCGCTGCTACTTAACATTAAAAGCCTTCTATCGCACCACTGAAAGACTTACTGTGAAGCAGCTACTCACGAAGCGCTGACTTCATCACTGAACTCCATTGGTTCAGGTCAGGGTCCTCAAAGTCCAGCTCTTTGTAATCACGGCATCCTGGGGTGCCATAAATAATGTTGCATTCTTGATTGGTCAAATTCTTAACCAAGATTAATTCATTGTTTAATTATTGACATTCCAGTACAGTGGTGCTGATAAATAAGAACCCAGGACTCTTCTGTGTAGGTGTTGTCCTTATATGAGCTGAAGACTAAAAGTTTACTCTCAAATATCATGTCAGAATAGGTCTTACTTGTAGATATGTCATTTCAGTACAAAACTGCAGAGAGAATACAGACCACAGAAGAAAAAAGTCACACAAACACATCACAGAAATATAGGTGCTATAGCGGCTGCTTCCACTAAAAAAGCTTGTCAGTACTTAGTTCTTCTTGATCTAGATAAGCTCACTTTTCCTAATCTGGGACAGCACGTTCTCCTGTCCTCTCACTGCAGTAGCATCTCATCAGACCCTAGAGGAGCGGTCACACATGCCTTGACACAGACATTGGCAGAATCCATAGACCAGGCAAACTGTGAGGCTTGATGGCACAAGGCTAACACATACAATGCCTAGAGTCACTCTCTGGATCACCAATAGGTAGATTCCTAGTGGCAGTGAGCCAAAATAAAAGAAGCCCAGCAACCAAACCAGGATGCGGGGGACATGCTTACACAATTTGGACAAAGCATCCTGATCTGCTGGCCCATTGGATCCCAGTGATATTGAATCCAAACTGTGTTCAGCATAGATGTCAGAACTACCATTCTGGCTGAGGGAGTGTTGTAGATCCCTCTGCACTTCCATAATTGTGATGACCAGGCAGTTGGAGGAGTCGTGAGAAGGGCTGGAGGAGGAGAGACTCTTGGGCGTCAGCACCACCTCCCTGTTATGGTCAGAGCTCCAAGATTTATCCCGTATTACTAAATGGGACATGATGTTAGCATCGTCAGGTAGCCCTGATACCTCGTAGTCTGTGACCTCAGTTTGGTGACGACAGAAGGGGCAGGAGATGCAGCCTGCACCATCAGTAAAGTCCAGGATCTTATTGAGGCAGCGGGCACAGACCCGGTGGAGGCAGTCCAGGATCTTAGGCCTGCGGTTGTGGGCATTGTAGCGTTGATAACAGATTTTACATTCCAACTCCTCTTGTGGAAGGCAGTCTTTTTCCTCTAACTCAGTCTGAGGACAGCTCATCTTCAACTCATGTCCTGGAAAGGGACGGAAAGACAAAGAGACTGAGACAGATGGAGAAAACAAGAGACGAGTGATACGTGCATGCGACCTCGACTGCAGAGATATGAAGTATTCAGTAAACATATGTCTGTGTGATAGAAACCAGGCATAGACTTAATGTAAATGTAGACTTTTGTTAGTCAAAAACAAGACACTTTAGAAAATGGCAGCACACCATAGGACTCATCTGCCTCTGTATGACCAGTGAGGAGTCTGCACTGGTGTCTGAACTGGTATCCAATTAAATTTCTGTTCATATCTGCTGGTAATGATATCATAGTGAGTACATTTGTGGGCTTTAAAATTGAAATTTAATGATCTTGAATTCTTTATGCTATGCCTCCTTTTTTTATTCAAATGTGAAACAAGTTGTGCAAAATAAATCGTGAGTTGATTGTTTACAGGTTCCTGCATTGATGGTCATTTAGTAACACACTGTGGAGTTGACTTTGTAACAGCAGTATGTGATTTTGGATTGTCTGATATACAGTTGTGTAGAATAAAAGGGCACATATTGATGCTTGAATAGTGGAACCTCTGTACACGGAGGCCTTAGCCAAGATGAACACTAATTACTAAATTTGTTTGACAAAGGGTCATAAGGTTAGAAGAGGGCAAACAGAGGTTACAGCGCTACATAAAGAAAGTTACTTATATGGTGCTTCACGAAGCGAAAAAGTTATATGGTTGTGAGAATCTAATTTTTCTCTGCTATACTGCACCCAGCCTTGTTTCAATGAGGGAAAGAGTGGTGACTGTCACGACTTAGCCCAGGGCTATGACAAAAGACAGGGAAACGCAGGTTGAAAGCAATAACAAATTAATTAATTGCCATTAAGAACCCAGATTAAAACTAAACAAAAACACAGTGAGGTGTGTCGTTCAAATTAAATCAGTGGTGAGGGTAAGTGCTTGGATGAGTGAAAGATGTGATGTCAGACTGCTAGTGAGCATATAGTAAAGGTGCACATGGGAGGAGGGTTCCAGCTCTATTGACTAAGAGCGGGGCTTTAAATCGGTGAGGGAACACCAGGCCCAGGTGCTCCCAACTACCCAGATGAAAGACTCCACCTCCACTACCTGGAACACAGAGGCACAGCAACCAAAGCAAATACAAAGACAGATTTGCGGTCTACTGTCTACTGAGAACAGGGCTCTCCTAGAGGAATTGTCAAATCAATTCTCAGATAAACCTCAGTCAGAGTGTCATTATCTTTAACAGCTTTTCAGCTACACACTGCTACACTGGGAAAAATGCACCAGTCAAGCTGTCCTCATACAGCAGGTGTCTGATCCACCACTAAGTAAAGATGAGATATGAAATAAATAAACATGATAATAATGGCTATTTAAACTCTACCCTACTTTGAGTGCCTTAGACTACCTGTGTGCAGCTGGAGAACTGATCGCTGATCCAAAGAGCACCAGCAGGTTGCATTCTACAAACAAGAAGCAACTCTTTGCATGCTTAGTTAGGCCTGGAAATAAACTTGAAATGACAGTAATACATTTCAGCACCTGAAAATTATTTTCTAAACAGTCAGTCTAGAGATCAACCATAACAACTATGAAAGGAAACTAAGCATTCTGTCCACCAGTCAGTGACTGGTAAGTGAAAAATCCACTTTCAGTATTTTACTCTCCACCTGGATGTGTAAGGCAAAGTCTGACCACAAATGACTGCACTGCTAACTAAGCATAGATAAAGGAATTAATCAAGTGCAAACATATTTGATTAGTATCACAGTTATGTTAGTAATAAGCTATATGTCCGATATAACATTACTCTCTCCAGTGATTAATGTTTTGGAATTACCATTTTATATTTTCTGTAATAATACAAAACAGACCAGACACCAGTTAACTTGAATTCCAGCACAGTATAGCACAGCACAAAATCTGCCATAAAGCATGGCAGCAGCATGCAGCATGCAGCAGGTTTTTCCAGGAGCTAGGATGAGGAGACTTGTTATTGATTGTTGTTGTAATTGAATTTCTTGTTTATTGTCCTTATAAAAAATCATTCTGTGCTTATCACCAGACAATTACAGCAATAACAGTATTTACAACAATGACCTCTTCAAGATCATAGATGGATCCAGCAAATAAAGTGCACAGCCTGAATAACAGCACCAACACCACTGGGAATAAATAAACAAAGAAAATTAAGTCGGACTTACAGGTAGTCCAAAAATAAAAGTCATAAAAAGTGTTCAGACATTCTTAAAAATACATTCACTTTGGCAGCACGATAGCTCAGTTGTTACAGTACTGTCACTCCATGGTAAGAGAAACCTAGGATTAATTCCTGGTCCTTTCAATGTTGAGTTTACATGTTTTGCATACATGTCTGCATGGGTTTCTTCCACAGTTCTGAAATTTTATATACTCTAGGTACCGTGTGAGCAATTGCCTGTGTTAGTCTTGTGGTGTCCTGGGCCAATAAAAATGACTGAGGGTTTTCTAAACAGAATCAATTTTGAGCTGCAGTGCCACAGAAGCTCAGTCAGAAGGTGGCAGAATACTTTACACAATTACCACATTTGTCATCTGTTCACGCTGAGCTAGCTTTGATGAGAAACAGTTGAAACATTTTCTTTGTTGAGGAGGAAAAAGACCCACTGCTCTGAATATCTATAAAAACTCACACTCACAACATTACTAACAATTTGTTTTCCCCATTCACAGAAAAGGAAAACAGCATCCTGTTTTAGAATGCAGAAGATGTGAATTAATTGAATTCTTGTACTTTTTAACACAGCCATGAATAATAAATCATTTCCTGCCGTTTTTGAAATGCATTTAAATCCTGAAAAACCATCTGTTCTTGTTTACTCTTACGCGTTCCTTTTTTGTCAATTACTCCTCTGTAGGTTTTGTAGCTGAGCACACACACAATTCATAATTTATGCCAAAATGTTAAGTAAATATGAGGAGAGAACATTCTAATGATCCGTGGATGTACAGTCATATTTCTCGTTTTGCTTGCATACATAAAATGTTATCATGCAAAAATTCCATTTCCTATTCATTGTAAAGACACATTATTTGCTAGAACATCACAGTTCACAAAAGCCCTGCAGGTTGATCTGAGATTTGATGATCAGTTGCTACCATAGACAAACAGCATGAAACTGTCAATCATCATTAATAAGGCCGAATCGCACTCATCCATCAGACACCAAGCACTTCATAAATAGGAATGAGGTTAATTACCCTGCCCAGACCCTTACTGTGGTAGATGACTGATATTTATTAAAGGTTTTTTAAGATATTTTAGGAACCATGTATGCAATGTTTCATGTCTCACTAACTGCATTCCATCTGGTGGTAAATATACAAATATGGTGGATTGGGAACAAGTTGGTGCAGTGGTATCATAATGATGTGGTAATGAGTATAGAAATAGTACCTTTGTTGATGTGGTGAACAGTAATGTGTGGACTTGATGGTAATATGGATTTGTTATGGAGGTAATGTCTTGATATGGGGATCACATGTTTGTGATGGTAATCTCATGGTAAAATTATACCTTGTTGGTGAAGTGGTGATGTGTTGGTCTAGTGGAAAAGACCAATTCCCCTGCCAGCAGAATACTCCTAATGTCCTTTAAACCATGTGGACTCAAGTACCAACACTGGCCACACTTGGCTTAAGGTAAGGTAAGGTAAGAATGCATTTGCATTGCACCTTTCAAAAGCAAGTGTATCAAAATCAAAACGCAATCAAACATTTAAAGAGAAAAGAATAAAACGTCAACAAAAGGCCTAAAGTCCACACTGCTGGCTGACCTAATGTCCATGGAGAGGCTGGTCCAAAGCCTGGGGGCCACAACAGCAAATGCTCGGTTGCTCCTAGTCTTAAACTTAGTCCAAGGGATGGCCAGAAGAACCTGATCAGAGGACCTAAGAGTCATGCTGCCTGAATATGGGGTCCAGAGTTCACAAATATCGGAGGGAGCCTGATTATCCAGGGCCTTGTAAGTGAATGAGAGGATCTTGAAATCTGTCCCACAGTCCTGTATATTGTACAGGGAGCCAGTGCAGTGAAGCCAGAACATTTGGCTCTATGCCTCATTCTACCTTCGAGTCTGATGGCAACATTTTGAACCAGCTGTAGTCTGTTTAGTGCAGAGTTTGTGAGGAAGGTGAATAAGGAGTTGCAATAGTCCAGGTGAGAGGAAACAAAGATGTTAATTATGGACTTGAGTGTATAGCAGACATATATAGACAGTATAGCACTGAGGAAATGCAAATTGCAAATTTCCCCATTGTGGGACAAATAAAGGATTATCTTATCTTAGGAACATAATTTATTCATGTTCATCTTCCTTTCTAATTTTAAAGAAACATGAATGAGACAGTGACTTCGTGTTTTCTTCAAGATTTAAGTGCTGATCAAAGCAACCACCTACATTTCTGGAACAATAATGTCCTTGTATGCCTTGACCAGACAAGCAAGCTTAATGTTGATTTGCCAGAAAATCAAGCGCATCAATGACAAGGACTCCTGAAAGCAAATCAGTGGGCATTACAATCGATGAGAATGCAACAACAGCAGCAGAATTAACCATGGTATGATTAAGAAAAATAGAAGACAATGCTGACTATTGACAATGTGCACAATCAGTACAAACACTATTAACCTAGGATGCACAGTACTGACTCATGGCAAAGGAACAACAGGATCCAACATACTGTACAATGCATCGGGCCTAACAATTGACAATCTATATATTAGCACACTTGGCATTTGTAACTTTACATTCAGTCAGTATTTAGCTGCTAAATCAAATTTCAGGATTGATGTTAAATTTAGTTTTGCCTCATCTTTATGTAAAATTTCAAAACATAAACAACTTTCTGTATGTATGCTTAACTAAAACTCGGTTCTTTTGTAAAGCAAACTGCCAGATATGCTGGTGTCCTCATCTTGGTCGTAGTGAATATGAGGATTTATCTCTTGCTATTACTTTCATTGGTACCCTAGTTAAATGAGTGATTGGAAAATCTATTTTGATCATGACCCTCCGTCTCACACAAACACATTTAAAAAAAATTGTGAAATATATCTTGGTCATAATTTGCTTAAGCTGCTGTTACCTCTTTCCTGTCGTTACTTATAACTTCACCTCCATTTGGGTTCATTAGCAAGTCCCCCTCCCCTCAGAAAGGTGCTATATAAAGAAAAGTCAGTCATTCATTCTTTCATGACCATGAAATATAGATTGTGAATACGTGGGTGTGGCATTGGCACTTATATAGCAGGCCTCTCTGTGACTTGCTGACTGTTAAATATTTCAGCCGCCAGTGTGTTGTGTTAAAAGCCCCACTGGAAGATGTTAGGAAGATATCAGAACCAAGTCTTACTGGATCCACACCAGGAGCAGATTTGCCCAGTTTTCCCCTGAAATCCATGACAAATAAATGCTGTGAAAATGAAGAAGAAGCATGAGAGTGGGATTGCGTAAAACATCATGAACTGTTAAAGCTGTTCTAAGTAGAGTTATATAATTTCCTTCAAAAGCTGTTATTCAGATCTGTGTCTGATTCAGTTCATCAGTTCAGATCAATCCTTGTCTGTCAGTTCATAACAGTACGAACCTGTCATATTTTATTTTTCAGCTGCCGTGGTTTAATAAATGCAAAATCAAATACGGCAATACTTTCACCATACAACACTCAATTTCATTCTTCATTGTTTTTTTGTAGTTTTTTTTTACACTTACACATCACTTAGTCAGCTCATGCTGAGCGCTACAGATAATGAAACATGGACTCACATGTTTCCAATGCTGTTTCCTACTCAGGCCTTAGTAGTAAGGCTGGCTACAGGCAGGGGATAAACTATATATGACTTAATTAATTATTGAAATATTAGTTTTGACTAGAAAAATTTTGGAGAAATAAAATAAAAATAAAATTTTATTTTTTCATTATTTCAGAATAGCCGTCAGCCCAATATGTATGACTAATCAACTCCGGTATAGTATATATGTTGTCTTTCTAAGAGTATTCAGAAATATCAAAAATGGCTTTAACTCAAAAAACTCCCATGCAAGTAAAAGTCATACTAAGTGATATCATTTGATGGTTCTTTTTCCTGTATTGGTCATGCATATGTACTATTTTATATTAATAGATTATTGATAAATATATTAAGGACAGCAACTCAGTTACATGTGCTTTTGACATTATTTTTTTGACTTTTAATTTGAAACATTTCTCTAATTAAATCTAGAGCTGTCGCTATCAACTATTTTGAAAATCGATTAATCTATTGATTATTTCGATTATTAATTGAGTAGTCAATATTTGTATATGTATATACTCTGAGTATATACAGTATGTTCAGCAGAGTCTGTCTCTTACTGTAAGAGAGACAAGAAGGAGACATTAAAACTACAAATTCCCAATCCCAACTAATAATTGAATAAATTATCATAATTCTGCCAATTTGATATGCATATTATATTACCAATTAAGACATAGACGGGTTATTTGGTGCGATGGTGCGACACCATGACATGGTGTGACCTTCGTGATGATGTGTTGAATTTTGCTTCAAATGTGCACTACAACTTTGGTGTTTCCGCCCAGTTGTGTTCTGTGGCCGTGAAGAAGACTGCAGAAGTTAGCTCAGTGGCGTTTTTTAGTCGAGTACTCGATTATAATCAATTAATCGTGACAGCCCTAATTAAATCTACTTTAGTCATGTTATTGTCCCATGCTTCTTCTCCTCTGTTTGGCTGTGTGGTTGCTGAGAGCCCATTGGTCAGGCTGCTCCAGACAGTACAGGCACCTTTGGTAGCCAGGAAACCAATTAGATCTTTATCGACAAACGTCAAGTGGACCCCTCATAGCGACTAACCACTGTAATGCAGCCTTGTGCCCTGTGTTATACAACAGCGTAGCGTGTTTGTGGTACTTCCGTGTCTTTTCTAGTGTGTATGTGCCTCGTTGTACAATATTTGGTAGAAAGAGAAAGGGACAGAGAGAACAGAAATCTGTGACTCACTCACCTAAAGGGATACATCATGGGTTGCTTTGTAGACCTACGTACATCATACGTGTGTCTCTATATACAGTAAATGAGCTTTGACAGGCTGGCATTTGACAGGATGACTGACTGCTTGGTTTGTCTCTGAGCTTAATGTGTTGTGTTGAGGTTAAAGGTGGCCCCAGCAGAGGGCATGGACAGTGGGTCTAGGAGCTTTAGGAGGAGAGCAGTAGTAGTCATTAGTTTTGGGCAGATTGGTTCCTCCCCTCCAAAGGCATTTAGGGATCCAGTTTTTTCTTCTTGTGAGCCACAGTGAAACTATCAATTACAGTGGATTTCTGAGAAAATGATAGTAGAGAGCAGGGTGGTATAATGACCTACGCAGAGGGCCTCATATGGCTTCAAAACTTGCCCTTTGTGTCTTTGAGCAAGAAACAGAGGTTCAGGCTCACTAAACATCTTTACTCTGTTTCAGATGCAACCTCTACCTAGAAACATGTGGTTTTAATAGGCACAAACCACCAAACCAGAAGCTTAGTATGCCTGCCATTTGAGGTGCACCTTTCTCCACTATGTATTTACACCTGAGGGATGACTAGACCAATAACAGACAGATGTAAGTGGTTGATTTTACATTTCACAGGATTTACTAACAGTTACAAGTTAGCGGGGTATTTTGGTGTAAAGAGGGTACAGATTTGCACATACAGAAACAGTATATTAAATTAATGTGATAGCATTATGGTAGGTATATGAATAATATAAGTAACCTCTACTCAACAAACCTCAATGACAGCTGATAAAATGTGAGCGCACAGCACTTCCTCCACTTCAGAGACACGCAGCTGTCCTGTAATTTTCTTGATAGCTAAATAAACTTAAATAAAGTTTAAAAGCAGTCAGGGATGATAGACAGTGGTAAATCACCCGTGAATGGATAGCTCAATACAAACTTCTTGACATTATTGCCATTATCACATAGAACGTTATTGGGGGTTATCACCAGCCATATCATTGCCACCTACATCTTCCACCTGTTCCAATCTGAGCATCTGCTAAACCATTTGCTCTTTCTCGATAAAAGATAAAGCAAGCTGAAAGGAAATGAGCTAAGATAGGGTAAGACAACACCTTTATTCTGAAAGAGATTGGTTTCCATACTTAACTTAGAAATCTATTTGATTTACAATACTTAGCAGTTTGTTCAATGATTCTTATTCCAATGGTTTTCTGAATAAATGCTCAAATTGGTTTTCTAAAGTGGATCTGAAATGTTTTGGCAACATTGCAACATTTCGATTGTCTTCTTATTTTAGAGCTTGCAAAATGCTGCCTCTAAACAAATCCCAGCATCTGTAAATTCATGCTGACTGTGAGAGCGCTATGTCTGAATCCCATCGATGCTGTTTTGTAGCTGACTCTAACCTCTCTGTGGTGGTGGGGACCAGATTAGAAATTCCGTGTGGAGAAAATCAATAAGGTGTCACATTGCATTATACGGCAAACCACTACCAGTAACAGGTCGGCATCTTCATCGCAAAAAGTGCTTTGGTCAACAGGTTTTGTTGCATCCTGGAAGAGTACTTTGATCACGAAGATAAAAGCCAAATTAAACCTGTTTTCTCTGCTTCACCAAAGTCTGTACAACAATGAACTTATGCAGTTCTGCTGAAGCTGTTTCTTTAGTTTGGAATTACATAGCAGTCAATATTCTGCATAGATCTTGGCAAGATGAACTAATTGTGAGTATCGCTTTGTTTGTCTGGTCTGCCTCTGGTTCCATATTGTCTCTAATCTCTAAAATACCTCCATTTTTGTATGTGTGTGTGTGTCTGTGTGTCTGTGTGTGTGACTTGGGTGGCTTGTGGATTATCACCAAAAAGTCCCTTCATACATCGAAAGAGACATATCCTCCTGTATCCTAAACATTTATCGACCCCATCCCTCATCTTCCTTGTCCCCTCCTCTCTCTTCTTCCTCTCAGTGTGAAGTGTTGATAACAGTTTTGACCTTTACTGACAGGATATATGCTCTATGATGCTGCTCTGAATTATGCAATTGATCCAGAGGATTATGTTCCTACTGCTGCAGACAGCCTTGTTCACAATTAGCTGTCAAAATTTTTCTTTATTTTCTTTTATAACTTGGGTTTATATTAGCATGGAGAATACTTGAATGGCATGATGTGTGCGCGTGTAAGAAACAGAATAAAGGACTTTGAGGACTTTGTTGATACCCTGAGGGCTGATTTTGGTTATTCAGTAAGAAGTATTAAAATAATATTTATTCAAGGATTTACGAATATTGCTCTAAACAGAAAGGGATTGACTAAACCTACCTGAAATTACCAAACTCTACTTGATGATGATCACTATTCTCTAAACCAGTGAAGAGGGTGAGAGGCATTGACAAAAAGGAAAAGGATAGAAACTGTCAGACAGTGAAAGAAAGACCGTAAAATGCTTACGGACAAAATGTTCTATGCCCACATTTTGAAACGAGCTATCAAGGAGGACAAAATGTCATATATTGTACATTATTACAGACACACTAAAATTATTTGCAGTACTGTAGTACTGCTGCAAAAAGTGCTTCTTTGCAAATATACAAATACACAAAGGGTGATTTACAAGAGGCACCAGCAGCAGAAAATGGAAGAACCCTGCCTCATGTCCACTGCAAACAATACAATACAAACCATTACAGTCAGCTGTGTAAATGCTTAGCCTTGTTTAAAAGCACAGTGGATATCAGTGTTACACCTGCCAGACTGCTGCATTTATCTAAATGCATAGCTGCGTATTCTACTGGAGCTCCATATTCTGCACATTTACCTGTGTAACTGTGGACCTGTATAGCCTCTGAAAATAATATTCAGGCTATTTCCTCTATCAGTTGCTGTGACAAAGACACATCCTGGGTGTGCAATGAAGAATCTTACATTTGTCAGAGCTAATTTAATCATGAGGAATAATTATGTTAGGGGATATTGCTATTCCATGCAAGCACTGTCCAACACTTTGAAACCAATGGTTCCTGTTCAGATCAGCTTTTGTATATGCAGCCAGTCCACTATGTTTGGCTCAACCAGTCACCACCAAACCACCAGGAAACCAACCTTTTCTCTCCCCTCCCACTGCGTCCTCACCAAAAACCCAACAGCCATTGTCACAGACTTGACATGACCCGGTTAGATTTTTAGAATTGGACTGTGAATCAAAAAGTGGGCATGTGTCCTGGTGCAGCAGTGTTTTTCAGTTTCTGGGGGTGTCTTTACAGTCTGACTTCAATGAAATACCCACAGGCAGACCTTTCATTTGACTTACTCATGACCGAAGCTAATCTTGACAGTAACGATGACTGACACTGCCTTGATGACAAACAGGGATAGCAAATGTAAGTTAATCTGATCAGATTTGGGATGTGTTTGAAGTTTGCTGTGGTCTGATTGTTATTAATATGATCATGTTATTAATGCAGTCACATTTTCTTTAGTCCATAGACATTATCGTTCATTGCTCCAATTTTAGTCTCGGCTCACTCTGACCTTGATTAGAGCCCTGTTACATATTTTACTTGTGTGTAAAACCAAATCACCTGTGTGTTAAACCAGAGCTAACTGGTACCAGTAGCGTGAGAGTATGTATGCATGAAATGTACACACTGGTGGTGCAGTGACTGAAGGTTACGGTAACATGACTGAGATGGATACCTTTTTGAATGTAAGAGCTGCTGAAAAACCTTGCAAGTGCTGTATTTGGTTCTTATTTGGTACCCATTCAATCTAAAATAAACACACCTTTTGAAACAGCAACACTCTGCCAATAGATTTTAGTAAAACAAAACCTGTCTACTTTGAGTGTATAGTATTTTGCTGTTATTGTGTGGAAAAGGTCAACCAGCTTCTGGGCTGCAGCTGGAAGGGGATATATTGGTTTGGAGTTGCTTGGCTCAGCTTGCTGTGAAGGCTAAATGTCACCGTTTCAGCTGAGCTGAAGCTGGCACCCTTCTTTCTCCCCGAGGGGCTCATGGAGATTCGGCACAAACCTGGGATACATTGTGCTTCGTAGATAATAGTTCTCTGCCACAAAACAAACATTTCTTTCATTACAAAGCTGGGAATTAGCAGAGAGACAGAGCTGCAGTCATATTCACCAAACATCTTAAGGCTTGGATTAGCATTTCGGCCAAGCACCCACACTATACAATGGGCTAGTTCCAGATGAATTTGCGGTGAATTTTAGAATACACATGTTGGCTGAATCTCATTGCCAGCCAACTATGAGAAGGTCAGGACCCAGCTGTTTCTGAGTTGTTTGAAATGTATCTGAGGCACGTCTGATCTCTGCTGACTGTTGCTGAGGATACTTAAAACATATTTTCATGGGTGGTCCAAAGTGCTTACTTATACAAGTGCATGCATTGTTCCAGTGTCAAGATGAAAATGAAAACTGGTCTAATGAGTGTTATGGAGCATGTTAGTACTAGTTTGAAGACTTGCATTCTAACACTAAAAAACTGTCTGTAAAATGTAGTGAAAAACCAGAAGATTTCTAAGTTATCAAGACTATTCATGTAGTGACAGTGTGCATCATAATTGTGTCAAAATTGTCATGATTTTAAAGACATAATGATACTGACCTTTTGAAAATACATCATGTCAAATGTGAGAGTATTTGGATGAGTAGAGCGAGTCCACACAACCTCACCAAATCACAGAAGCAATCAAATAACAACAGGGATCTCATTCAATTCAGCTGTGCGCAACACTGATGAACTGGCACATCAGTTGTGTGTTTGTGTGTGTGTGTGTGTGTAGAGTTACACACTACATTAAACCAAAATGCTCCATGTGGACCCAAAGTTAATTTCCTCCAGGCAAGCACAATAAATAGATAAATAAATTAAACAGAATATCGATCCACAACAGTTCTAGATTGAGCCAAACCTCTCTAGAAACACAAGGAAAAACTCCAGAGGTGGTTTAGGCTGCTGTGTAAGCGGCATTATAAGCTGAATGTCCCCACAGGGGACAGTGGCTGTTCCTACAAGTTTTGGGTCTTATTATAAAATAATACTTGCCAAGA
>OMOW01087288.1:0-13404 GCA_900312555.1 Lamprogrammus exutus
GCTCCTGTTTCTGTCTTCTAGCTCGGGGGGGAGGGCAGCGTGCGCGCGGCCGTAACGAGTTCACGTCTGGCCAATCACAAAGATGAACGAGGACGGTGACGTACGTGACCCGGGTTAACCGGGTGACCCGGGTGACCCGGGTGCAGGATATGAGGCATGTGCCACGCTAGCAGTCACATTGAAACATGTTATACAATACCTGAACGCCTTCAGTCTGTCTATGCAGCTTATTAATTGTTATATATAGAAGTTGGAAAACATGCATTAATAATTAAAAAAATATATGAAGGTTGATAAATCAAGAGACTTAAACCTAACTTTGTAAAAGAGGGGAAACCATGTTTTTGTGTAAATCACTCGATTCATTGAGCTTATGTTCCTGAAGTAGCAAAGTCTCTGGATGTACGAACTAGGTGAACATGGAGAGAATATGTACTTACATTTTGCGTTTTTGTGGTGCAGTTTGACGATTCCGTTAACTTTCGTTGTGTCAACTGACTTAAATTTGGTATATTGAAATGTGTTACTTTGTCTTTAGTATAATTCAGCACCCATCCTTCTCACCTGATTTGTCTCCTGAATTTTATTTGTCCAAATATAACATGGTTTAGCTGGAACCTGTTGAATCAGATGACAAAAAATTCCCTCCAGCATCTTTGACAGAAGTGTGTCAAGTTATGAGATTGTTTATAAAAATGAATGACACCTGGTTAAGAATCTTTCTACTCTGGATTTACAATCCATCACACAGAAGGATGAGTATTATTATTTCTGAGGGAAGCCAGATAAAAATGACTCCCTATAATGTTCAGTTTCTGCACACAAATCACAAATTTAATTAAATTAGTAAATGTAAATTAAAAATGTTTCAGATGCAATTTATAGGGATTGTTTTAGTCTACTTTACCTCTCGTCAGTTACTTTATAATAATAAATTGTATTTCTATAGGAAGTCGTTTATTCATCAACTACATTGGGAGACCCACTGTATGTCCAGGCACTTTTCTACTTTCTGAGGACAATTCTTGCAATACCTCAGTTTTTGATTAAACTGCAAAATATTAAAATGCTTTACAACATCCCAATTAGATGACAGGGTTACACCCACCCACACATAATCTGCACAGCCGAAGAATTTAAACAGAACACATCACAAAATACATAGTGAAGCACCTTTTAATCAAGGACTTCCTAAAAATATCACAATTTGGCTTAAGTTTAACAAATTCTGGGTGCTAAAATGTTTAACTCGCTGTATTGAAGTCAAATGTTCTCCACATTCCTACATATTTGTGAAAACTAATCTATGAAGCCACCAACTTGTCTTGTATAAAACATGCCTTAGCTGGAAATCTTAATGGAATTGTCATTGCTGAATGACACAATCAGCCAACGATAATGACATACACACAAGCACACATATGAATCATTTAAATAAAAGTCATTAAGATTCATCAATCATTCAAAACAGGTACAAAAATAAAACAAATGAGAAACTCCCGTCAAGAAGTACAAAAAGAGGCAATGTCCCTGTTGTGATACTTGAGTACGATGAGCAAGGCTCTGGCTCTGTCTTCAAGTAGAAGAAACCTGGGATGTAGCAATCACACCCGACCGTCCCATCATCTTCCACCTACATGTGGACAAAAATTTAAAATGCTGGCCTTACAAGCACAGACAATGTGACAATATTGGTACATACACTCAAGCAAATACCACTGAAACATTTTGAGTATGTAAAACCAGCTCACCTCTAAATCCCCGTCCACCTCCGCCTCCGCCTCTTCCCCTGAAGCCTCCTCCACCTCGTCCACCACCTCCAAATCCTCCACCACGGCCACCTCCGCCCCTGCCGCCTCGAAATCCACCTGAACCCAAGACAGCAGCAAAGCATAATTTCATCAAATCCTCTAAACTAGGGATCACCAACAGGCAAAATGTCTCACGTGAAAATATGATGAGCAATAGCTAATAGCAGAGCTGCATGGGGCCTTCGATTGCTGCGTCTCGTCCAATCCCGTGAGTGCAGGAGCGCAGAAAGGAGAAAAACAGGCAGATACGTGGAGAGTGACACACTCAGAGACATTGCTTGTTCGAAGCAAAGACGAGTTGACTCCTAAAACAGAGCGTTTAAAGATGAATGGACACACAAATATGCATTAATTCGTCCTGTAACAACCACAGGACGGCCAGTGTGTCTTATATGTTCCGAGTTGGTGGCTATCATACAAAGTGGAAGCATAAAACACCGTAACGAAACAAAACACCGACACTTTGAGGAATCGTACCCACAGCAGTCCGCGGCAACGACACAAAAAATAAATGAGCTCAAAGCCCAGTATGAATGCTCAACAGAAGTCCTCTCAAAGTCGAGTATACAGTGGATACTTGCACAACATAAAAAAGCCATTTACTGAAGAGGAGATAGTGGAGGAGTGCATGTATGCAGCTGTAGAGACTTTGCTAGATGGCAAACAAAAAGATGAACTGAGGGGAAAAATTAGGCAGATCCCTTTGTCAGCTACAACAGCTTGCAGAAGCTCTGGAGCATTAGCAGAGGATGTGCAGACAGCTTTATGCTGCTATTTAGAGTGCACCAAGCATAGGGTCAGCAGTGGATGAATCAACTGATACAAGTGATAACCAGTTTTGGTGTTTGTGAAGTTTTACAATGCAGAGAGGAAGGATTTCTGTGAGGACCTCTGAGGTTTGCTCAGAAAAAGCACTTTCACTCATTTTCTGTTATACCTCAGTTTTATCAGAGATGTGCACTTTAAAGGCCCTCTTCAGAATGTGCATCCGTTAGAGTAAAGACTCAGAGCACTGAAGAGATATTCTTTGAGAGGAAAATTATATATTTTCAATTCATTGTTTATGTAACTGTTAAATGTTTCCTCATAACTGGAGGTTTTTGTTGGAATGTTAAATAAAATGTTGACGCTGATGCAGCTTGTTTGCAAATAATGTCTGAGAAGCAGCATGAAATATCCTAAGTGCTAACAGATACATGTTACAATTAATGTATATTCTGGACCTTTGCTCGGCAGGATGTGGAGTGACCGGACCCCATTGAATTTTTGCTGCATACCCCTGCTCTAAACCATGTCCTAAACTGGTAGAAAAGATGGTACATTTTTATCTAATTTTTCATTCAGTTAACATTTTCCAAAGCAACTGGCCGATCACAGGTTAATGAAAAGAAGAAAAAAAAACAAAGCAATGATTTAAGTGAGAACGCACCACCTCCACGACCACCACCTCTTGCTCCACCTCTACCGCCACCTCTGCCTCCTCTTGGTGGACCCTTTTCTCCCGGAGGCCTGGGGAGGAATCTCTGTAGTGGGAGGAGCTTCATTGGATCTATGTAGAACTGAAGGAGAGGTTGTGACATGTAATGCATTTTTGGACATTACGATTAAGTACAGTTTGAGAAGCACACCATGGCAGTGTGCATATAAAGGACTCAAACGTTTCGTTGGGCATTTATACCTTTTGCAATTTCTTGAAAGACGATGCCTTCATATTTTCAGAGAGTTTGACGGAAAAATACTGCAGGACGTGGTCAAGGAATTCATGTTTCTCAGCACCAAAAATGATGTCGCATCATCAAACATTGCTTTAAAAAAATACATTTTCGACATTGGATGAAACAGAATTCCAGAGGGATGAATGAGGGCAACTGAAAGGATACAAAGTCACGCAGCTGGCCAAATATCTCATCCACCTTCCCTATCTGCTCCTTGTTTTCCAAGTACACAGGCGCGTTGAAGTAGGGAACTTTGTTTTCCTCTGTTGTACACTTACACACTATGTCATCCTCACACGGATGCATGAACTCTCCCACTGCTGCAGGGCAGAAGGAAACAAAAACACAGATACAAAAAGATGTAGCATATTCAATTGCATTAATTTCCCACTCTACCCATAGTGGGAGCTATTTAGACAACAAACAGAGTTGGAAACAAGACCCTTACCCTTCAGACTCATAATATCACTCCACTGAGCAGTCATTATATGATATACATAGTTAGCTGACCAATCCAAGTCACATTTAATTAGATCTAATTTATAACTAGCCAGATTGCTTACACTGTCTGTCGTGTGGCAGTACTTTGGTTTTACGCTAGATCATTTACAAACCCAGGTATTATACAAACTGTCAAATTGAGGGAGCGAACCTCTTCCACCATTTAAAATACAACCATATGAAGAGCGTTGTTCACTATGTTTTAATTTTGCAATTTACAATACATAGTAAAATAATGATGAATAGTATACATTATTTTTTTCATTTGAAAGGTATTTGTGAGGAGAGTTCAGTCACAATGAGCTACATTCAGTATTCATGGTCTATCTTTTTTTTTAAGGCAGCATGTACAGGTGGAGACACTGATATTGTACACCTTAATGTGACTTATACCATCACATATCGTTATTGCATCAACCAATAACTTGTCACACATCTGAATTTTTCTCATGCAGCCCTGCTCAATACAAAGTCAAATAAATGGTGACGATGTTCACAAAATCAGTTTTGTTAATTTTTCATGAGGCAAAACAGAATTCAATTAACCACGAGTTAATCAGCACAACGATAACCTCAGGGACACAAGATTTCGCGATTTTCTTTGCTTTATCAACTTCTGACACATTTTTATAAATGTGGAAATTTCCCCATCGTGGGACAAATAAAGGCTTATCTTATCTTATAATGATAGAAACAGTATTACGTGTTTGTGTGATCTTACCGACAACATGTTCTGGAGGGCCATAGTCTTGATATCTATTGAAACCACCTCTGCCACCTCCACGGCTGAATCCTCCACCACCTCCCCGACCAAATCCTCCACCACCTCTGCCTCCTCCACCTCGGTTAAACCCTCCCCCTCTGCTTCCCCCTCGTCCTCTAAAAGACATTTTCTTCAAACCTGCTGTCAGAAACAAAGACAAAGGTATGTTAATTGCAAAACTGCACGAAACACCAATGTGAAATTCAATTCAACTACATAGCAAATCTAATCAAGTTACACTATCCAATGTGGTTATGCTGAAAAACTAACTATATCAAGTACACTCGAAGATTTCCCTAATGATGGTGAAGTTGCTTTTTATGTGTACTGCTGATGTCCCACAAGGACCTACTCCGATGATAAACTCATAGTAATTGAGGACAGTGAGGAGAAGCTTCAAGAATATCTTGGCACATCTTGAATATCTAGGCTATTGAATCTGTGGAAAACATATTCCCAAACCTTTACGTAATAGTAGCACCCCAAAGCCGCATATTCATCGCAGTAAAAAGTTAGTGGGTTCATTAGTGAGTAGTTATTAATTAAGACGATTGGTTTGATAGTACATCCCACATAGTGTACTTTTAATATGAAATTGGCATACAGCTACAGTGTAGCCTCAGCAAAACGAAGCACCTTCAGCTATTCTGGTAGCACGCTATGCTAATCCAGCCATTCAAACTACAGTATTCGACTGTATTTTCAAACTCAAACAAACATTGTTATTGCATATGCTTTAAAATACAAATATCAATATATTTACAACATTATCAATATGCACTTCGATGTATTTACTCACAGGTTCCCCCGCTAGCTAGAGCAATTCACTCCGGACAACTTCCATGCGCTAGCCACACGTGTGACCAAAATCTGCCGCAAAGCTTTTCGAGAGTGTCGCACTCGTTGGAACTGTCGTAAAGCGATAGCTCTTTTCGAAGCTTGGTGATTCTCGAAGGACTGCAATGGTGTCAAAAGATAAGGATCATAAGAGCAATCGGATTAATGCACCACAAAGCTGGTTTGCCATCAGCCAATAAACTGTGAAGAGGAAGAATAAGAAGCGATCGAATTAGCCGAACTAGCTTTAGATCGACTATGTATAACGCTATTTTTACGCAATACGTTTGTGGGAAATGGCATTTGTTGTATATTCACGCATTGTGCATCAGCAATTCCTTCATCCTCACTATCGGAAAGTAGAATATACAAATTAGTGTTTTTACTAAAGCCCACTGACACAATTTAAAAGAAAATGTGCACCCAGGCCCAACATGTTAATAAACCACGCAAGGGGATAGAAATTAATAACGTAGAGAGAGATAACGTAATATACTACCTGAGGTTCTGAACACTGAACCTTAGCTGTAAAACTAAGAAGAGTGTCACACACATTGCAAAACAACTACTCTCAAGTATCAAAATGTTTATGATATAATTAAAAATCTACGGAGAACGGTAGCATCATTTTATTTAATTTGTTTTGTTGTACTGTAATCTTGAATTGAAACACTGGGATCAAATGTAAAAAAATAATGTTTTCCTCTTTGTGTAAAAAAAAAAGAAGTAATTTTCTAAAATTTGAAACAAAAAATAAAAAATAACAAGGATTTTCATCAAGGAACATGTGGTAAAAATAAGAACAAGATATAATTAATTTCCACTGTTAAAATGAAAGAAATTTATTTTAAAACAATTAATTACATCTACTACTGTAACGATTTTGTTTTTAGGTTAGACTGCTATCGATCGATGGACGGATTTTATTTTGATTGTAGTAAATGTATGCTTGATTCGGAAAAGTACTTCGGAATGACTCGGTTCTCTCCGAGTATTACATCACGAGACTCCTTTCCGCCCAGTTTAAAAAGCGAAATGAATGACGATAGGCGGTATAAAATGCAAGGCGCTTCGGTACCTCTAACTTGTAAAACAGGGAAAACTCGAGAAGTGATGTCAACAGTGGGCAAGGTAAGCAATCGTAACAGTTTTATTAATGCGGTGTGTAGGAGCCATGTTTCTGTATATCATGAGTTCCGTGTGAGTATGGTGTGGCATTATTGGTCTCTTGGGTGCGGTGTTATTGGTATAGGGTAATGAGGTATCTGTCAAAAGCACTTGCGATGTCGTGTGGAGAGAGGGTGAGTGGGGAGCCGTTTGTTTTTTTGTTTTGTTTTTTACTGTAGACCGCGCTTGCTTTGATTGGTCTGTTTTAATTGTCAAAAGACTACGCCTGATCTTACTGTTGATAGTTTCCAATAAAGAGGATTAAACGAAACGATGATCTCGGCAGTGGCGATGCGCTTCACGAAATGCAAAACTCCCTATTTCAGCCTCTCAGCGGCCTAACTGGCATAAGTTGTCGATACATTTTTGTCAACAGAAAAAAGTTTATCAGATACAGTTTTCTTTAGGACGAATAAGTTAATCATGTTGGAGCACGAAGATCGGCGATCTGGAGAAGGACGAGCACTGAATCATTTCGAGGAACAACTGATCAATGGGACACGCACACACGCCATCCAGCAAATGCAGCTAAATAAAAGGCTTCCCTGTGACTTTATTCTTTCATGCTGTGTATTTGTGGACGGAACACAGGTTGGACATTGTTTGCTGATGGTGAATGGTGTAACTCCAATGCTTGATATGCTGATTTTCACTGTGCTTGACGCGCCAGGAGCTCTGGTCTAACTGTGCTAAAGTTTGATTGCGTTGGTCTCCCTACTTGGTGAAAAGATTATCTCAGTTGGTCTCGTGTGTGTGTGTGTGTGTGTGTTGGAGACAAAAGGATGCTTGTAACCTGCTCAGAACTTTAAATGCAACATGAGTGATCATAATGACAGAGATGATGCCACTGGCTCTCAAATCTATTATATTCATATAATCATTAGTGTTGAGTTATTTATATATTCACTGTATGCAGGCTCACATATGTAAGGACATATGTTTACGCCCTAGATCTGTCACTTACTCACTCCATTTGCTGTTTAGCAGCTAAGTACGCAACGTTTAGTCAAAATATACGTCAAGATGTACTAAGCCAGTGGCTCCCACAACATAGACCATTTGCCTCCAAAACAATGAGCAAATTATCGTTTGCTCAAGGCCAAGCAGAGGCCAAGACAGTCACCTGTGGAAGAGAGGAGGATATTGTGGGAAAATACCAATTATGGTAGACAGCTGCCGGTATGTGAGACTGGGAAGCTGATGGGGCATAGCTATACAGATTAAGATTTTACAAGATGCAAAGAGCATAAAGGATGTCTCTTTTCACTTATGCACTGCACATATGTAAGCCTGCATTCATGTGTGCCATGCGCGAGCATTCTTAAATGGTGTGACAATACTGTAAGAGATTTTGGTCTCGTCCCTCATTCTTGTCAGAGTCGAATTACAAAATTATTGCCATGACATGACGTATCTGTTAAAAGAACCTGATCACCTGCATTGTTGTGTGGAGAGGGGGTGAGTAGGGAGCCAGTATTTTTTCTGTTGACAGTGCTTGCTTTGACTGATCTGTCATATTTGTCAAAAGAATGCACTTAATCTTACTGTTGATTGTTTCCAGTAAAAAGGATTAAATGAAACGATCTCGGTAGTGTTAATGCGGGTCACGAAGTGCAAAACTCCCTATTTCAGTCTCTCAGCGGCCTTACTGGCATACTGTAAGTTGTTGCTCCAAATAGTATAACTAATAGTTTACCCAAATAAAGATATTTTCTATCAATCAGGTGATCAGATGCAGGGCAGCTGTCGCCTGGGAGCCAAGGAAGCCTCTCTCCGTTGGGGAAGTGGAGGTGGCTCCACCGAAGGCCCATGAAGTCCGTATTAAGGTATTAAACATCAAAACATTATCTCTGCAAAGCATGAATGTCTAACCCACCACTCCTGCACTTGCATTTTAATAAGTTGAGTTAATTGATTTGTTACATGTTTGATTTTCAATGTAAACTGTATCATTTTCCAGTTTTAACAGGTATTTTTCACTGGAAATTGAAGTTCACAGATGTTGAATTCACAGGATGTGGAGCTGATTAAATAGAACCCAGCCACTGGGGGAGGCACAAGCCAGTGCATTCTCAGTGCAGGTCCCAAGCCAGGATAAATGGGGGCATCAGGCATAAAACCTATGCCAAATCAAATATGCAGATCATAAATAAGACTTCCTTACCGGATCGGTCGAGGCCAGGGTTACCAACGACCGCCTCCGGCACTGTTGGCCAGCTGGGTGCCGTTGGAAACTGTGCTACTGGTGGGCGAAGAAGAAGAAGAGGGAGAAGGCATGTCCAGAGGCAGCAGGAGAGGAGGAAGGGTAGGAATGTGGAGGTGCGAGTCGTAACTTTGAATATTGGCACAATGACTGGTAAAGGGAGAGAGCTAACTGATATGATGGAGAGAAGGAAGGTAGATACAGTATACTGTGTGTGCAAGAGACCAGATGGAGGGGGAGTAAGGCCAGGAGCATCGGAGGTGGGTTCAAACTGTTCTACCATGGTGTGGATGGGAGGGGAAATGGGGTAGGAGTACTCCTGAATATGTCAAAAATGTGTTGGAGGTGAAGAGAGTGTCGGACAGAGTGATGAATATGTAGCTGGAAATTGACGGTGTGATGATGAATGTTGTCAGCGCAAATGCCCCACAAGTTGGGTGTGAGATGGAAGAGAAAGAAGAATTCTTGAGTGAGTTGGATGAAGTGGTGGAGAGTGTACCCAAGGAGGAGAGTGTGGTCATTGGAGTGGACTTCAGTGGGCATGTTGGTGAAGGGAACAGAGGTGACGAGGAGGTGATGGGTAGGTACGGTGTCAAGGAGAGGAATGTGGAAGGACAGATGGTGGTGGATTTTGCAAAAAGGATGGAAATGACTGTGGTGAATACGTATTTCAAGAAAAGGGAGGAGCACAGGGTGACATATAAGAGTGGAGGAAGGTGCACACAGGTAGACTATGTCTTATGCAGGAAGTGCGACCTGAAAGAGAAAGGAGACTGCAAGGTGATGGCAGGGGAGAACGTAGCTAGGTAGCATCCGGATGGTGATCTGTAGGATGACTTTGAAGATCAAGAAGAGGAAGAGAGCGAAGGCAGAGCCAAAGATCAAATGGTGGAAGTTGAAGAAGGAAGACTGTCGTGTGGAGCTCAGGGAGGAGTTAAGACAGGTGCTGGGTGGTAGAGAAGAGTTACCAGATGGCTGGGCAACTACTGCAGAAGTGGTGAAGGAGACAGCTATGAAGGTACTTGGTGTGTCATCTAGACAGAGGGAGGAAGACAAGGAGACTTGGTGGTGGAATGAGGAAGTACAGGAAAGTATATATAACAGGAGTACAAGGAGATGCAGCGTAAGGGGAAGAGAGAGGAGGCGAAGGCTTAGGAAAAGGCGTATTGCGAGTTGTATGAGAGGTAAGACACTAAGGAAAGAGAAAAGGACTTGTACCTGAAGGGTGGACAGGGGGAACCGAGCTTGGAAGGATGTACAGCAGGTTAGGGTGATGAAGGATAGAGATGGAAATGTGCTGATAAGCGAGGAGAGGGTGTTGAGAAGGTGGATGGAGTACTTTAAGGGGCTGATGAAAGGTTGGAAGATGTGGGGATAGTGAATCAGGAAGTGCAGTGGATTAACAAGGATGAAGTGAGGGCAGCTATGAAGAGGGAAAAGGCGGTTGGTATAGATGACATACCTGTGGAGGCGTGGAGATATTTAGGAGAGATGGCAGTGGAGTTTTTAACTAGATTGTTTAACACAATCTTGGAAAGCGAGAGGATGCCTGAGGAGTGGAGAAGAAGTGTACTGGTACCGATTTCCAAGAATAAGGGTGATGTGCAGAGCTTCATGCCAGTAAAGAGCACTACAGACGTGATGTTTCCTTTGAAAATGTTGATTGAGAAGTATAGAAAAGGTCAGAGGGAGTTGCATTGTGTCTTTGTGGATTTAGAGAAAGCATATGACAGGGTGCCGAGAGAGGAGGTGTGGTATTGTATGAGGAAGTCGGGAGTAGCAGAGAAGTATGTTCGAATGGTGCAAGATATGTATGATGGACAGGTTGACAGACGAGATCAGGCAGGAGTCTCCGTGGACTATGACGTTCGGGGATGACATTGTGATCTGTAGTGAGAGTAGCGAGCAGGTTGAGGAGAGCCTGGTGGAGGTGGAGGTACGCATTGGAGAGAAGAGGAGTTAAAGTCAGTAGGGGCAAAACAGAATACATGTGCGTGAATGAGAGGGAGGACAGCGGAATTGGGATGATGCAAGGAGTAGAGGTGGCAAAGGTGGATGAGTTTAAATACTTGGGGTCAACTGTTCAAAGTAACAGAGATTGCGGAAGAGGTGAAGAAGAGGGTGCAGGCAGGGTGGAGTGGGTGGAGAAGGGTGTCAGGAATGATTTGCGACAGAAGGGTACCAGCAAGGGTGAAAGGAAAGGTTGACAAGACGGGAGTGAGACCAGCTACAGTATGTTGTGTGGTTTGGAGGCAGTGGCACTGACGAAAAGACAGGAGGCGGAGGTGGAGGTGGCAGAGTTGAAGATGCCAAGATTTTCGTTGGGAGTGACGAGGATGGACAGGATTAGGAATGAGTATATTAGAGGGACTGCTTAGGTTAGACAGTTTGGAGACAAAGCGAGAGAGGTGAGATTGAGATGGTTCGGACATGTGCGGAGGAGAGATGCTGGTTTTATCGGGAGAAGGATGCTGAAGATGGAGCTGCCAGGCAAGAGGAAAAGAGACAGGCCAAAAAGGAGGTTTATGGATGTGGTGAGGGAGGACATGCAACAGAGGAAGATGCAGAGGACAGGAAGAGATGGAAACAGATGATCTGCTGTGGTGACCCCTAACGGGAGCAGTCGAAAGAAGAGGGAGCTGAGTAAATGGAGACTATTACACATCCCCAATGTTTAAAAATCAGGGTTAACATGGCTTCCAATGAGACACCAGCAAATGGAGGAAGAAATTGTTAGGAAACCACATACTGTAACTGTTGTGTTCATTTTACTACTTTGCTTCCTTTTGCATATGTAAGCACTCTAATGTTTGTTTGTTTTTGTAAGGTTGTAGCAGCAGCCGTGAGCAGCACAGACTGGGCATTCCTGTATGAGGCTGGAGAAGGGATGAGTGTTCGGCAGTTTCCATTAATCCTCGGCTGTGAAGCATCGGGGGTGGTAGAAAGCGTTGGTCTAGGAGTCACCAAATTCTTACCAGGTAAAAAGTCAGCATCACTGCACTCCCCAATTAGGTAAATGAGTCTGTGTCTCTAAGAATTTGCCTATCTTATAATGCTATGTTGTAGATAATCATCAATTGACTTTAGTGACTTAAGAGGCTCTAGGTTTAGTGCATTTGCTCTGACAGAAGTTGTTCTGCTTTATACTGTCTTCACAGGGGATACAGTTATTCCTCTTTTACTACCTCAATGTGGAGAATGTGAACATTGCCGCAGTACTAAAAGTAATATCTGCAAGAGGAACTGGTAATGTGATGTTGAGCTGTCCCCTTATTACACATTTGCTGTCATTTGCTTACATATTTTTTTAAATCGCTGACTGACATCTAGTACTTCGATGAGACCCCTTTTCCCTGTGTTTGTAGGGCTAATAGACAAACCGGAGTGTTGGCTGATGGCACAAGCAGGATATCTTATGAAGGGCAGCAGATTTACCAGTTCATGGGCATCAGTTCTCTCTCCCAGTACACAGTGGTTCCTGATACGTCACTTGTAAAGATAAGAGGAGATGCCCCACTTGACAAAGTGTGTCTACTAGGCAATAGTGTCTCCACTGGTTATGGTGCAGCTCTCAATACAGCCAAGGTAAGACAGCTGGCGACATTGCTTCCTGTAGAATTTGCAAAAACAGAAACCACTGATAAGATAAGGTTTAAGTGATCAGAGTGTAGACTTAGGCCCAATCCCAATTCACCTCTTGGCCCTAGCACTTGCCCCTACCCCTTGTTTTTGAGTGCTACTCGCGCTGCGGACAACAGCAAAAAGATGCATAAAGCCCACGCAAGAGAAATCACCACAGCTAAAGACGGCTTTGTGAGATTCGAAATGTCCGGCAACAAACTCATTGCGTCTGTTTAAGTAAACGCTATAGACTACTGATGACGTATTGAGGCAGTGAAGTGTTGTCCCTTTTCTTAGGGGAAGATTTCCCCACTACCTCTTGTGACTCCGTTTCGATGGGAGAAATGTAAGAAAAAGAAGACGTCTTCAACACCTGGAAATGCTGGTGGTCCACAACTTATAAGTTTCACACTATCAATTGATCAAACAATTAATTGAAACAAAAGAACACTGCTTCATTACCAGGCCACTTCATGACAGAATAGCAGTGCTGTGCAGGCTGTGTGCTCCTAACCTGCCCGTCCGCACTGATGTTAGAGGAGCGGTAACAAGTGCAGCAACTTGGCTGCTGGACTTTAATTCAATTTCGGGCTTCATACGCCATCAAAGGGGGGAAATGCGACATGGAAATATGTCAAAATGTGGGACTGTCATGCACAAATCAGCCTTAAAACAATGTTGTAACGTTAGCTAGCTGGCTAGAGACATTGCGATTTTTTTCTTATGCTTGTTATAAAGAAAATGTCTATAATACATTGAAACAACATTAAACTAAGATAATACGCT
>OMOW01087421.1:0-13087 GCA_900312555.1 Lamprogrammus exutus
TATCTTTATAAACGTGGAATATAAAACACTTAAAACGTTGAGGTTTTTTAAAATTTTTAATAAGTTTTGTCACTCGTACGTCGCCATTAATGTTTACATCACAATGCAGTCTGGGTAGTGACGTCAAAGGGTTGCTCAGTGGCAACTGCAGCCCAACAGCGAGAGAAACTTGTCGTCGGTCCAGCCTTTTTCATTTGAACCCGAGCGAAACATTGGCGAGAATGACTCGACTGAAGACAGACTTCTAAATTAATTAATTATAAAGATTTTGGGAGATGTTCAGAGGCGACAGGGGGGCATAATCTATGGCGTCTGTGCGGCAACTGCGTCTCTATGCCAAGTGTTTTAAGTAATATGTTTCTAATGTTTAAGTGTTTTATATTCCACGTTTATAAAGATAATGACTTCGTTAATCTGATAAAACCTACATGCCTTCATAGTCAGGGTTCCCTTTAAAGACAAAACAGGCCATGCCTAGATCAGGAAAAGCAATGACCAAGCTTGCCAATCACTTCCATTAAAGTAGTGGAGTAAATGTATATATTTCATTTTGTATATGTAATGAAGTAAAAGTAATTATTTGCGAAAATATAAATACCCTGCTTAAGAACAAATTCTCCCAAAACATACTTAAGTTCTATTTTTACTTTGTTACTTTACACCACTGTCAGCAGGTTTACATACACTTTCACATGCATCCATCTACACTTTCACGCACATTCACAGCAAAAGTTAGTGATCAGGTGTAACTGTGAAGCAGTGCTGCTGAAAGAGCTCATTCAACCAAAACTGCAAATATAAAGCTGGATATTATTATATATAAAGTGGATTTCCACGCTGCATCCCTGCAGGGACCAGGCAGCCTTTTGCTTGTGATACTGATGTGACTTAAGCGGCCAACTAAGCTAAACTCCGGCTGAAGACAATGTCTGCCCCACTTACCCTCGTCTTCAACTCTAATCCACCCCCATCCACCCACCCTCTCCCGGAGCTGAGTTTGCATTATGTGGAAAAAAAACAGAAGTCACATTCCCACAAAATTCCCCAAAGACAGTGTGAGAGTGGTATAATCAGTTATTCCAACCACTGGATGGTGCAATGGCTGGAAATAGATGGCAGAGGCTGTTACCTCTCATTGAGGGTTTATGCATTGCATTTTGTCATAGTGTTCCCACATTATATGCTCTGTTAATTAGTGCCATATCACACCCATGGGAAAGGTTTGTTTTGTAGTTGGGCTGGGGGAGATGGAGAGAGGGTAGGACAGAGTTCAGAGGAAAGTTGACCAGAACGCAAAGATGGCTGAGAGAAAGGTTCAGAGAGCAGGGAAATGGACGGGGGAATAGTGAGAAATAAAGCTGGAATTTAGGAGGTCTGAGGTGGCTCTCAGAAGAAGATCGGGGCAAGACTAGCTATTCAACTTCAATTGCAATTAAACAGTAAAACATTGTCTAAGCTTAGTTGGTTAGTTTTGAATCTGCCCTATTTAGCTCATAAGAAGACAATGACGCAAGTGCTGTCAAGGCAAATCCACATCTGATAATATGATAGCATAATACTCCACCAAAAACAGGATTATAAACTTGTTTTATTTTCTTTCCCCCTTCTGTCCACCTAGTTATCATTTCTGGGTTCTGCTCCCATGTTAGAGGTTTCTTATTGATTCACACTAGAAAGGGTAGAGCTGAGAAGATAGGCTCGAGACTGAGACAGTGATGGATGACGGTACGAGGAGAGAGCCATCACTGCCAACAATGACTGACATTGAAACAAATGTCAATAAAAAAGAAGGGGAGATGGAAAGAGACAAGAAAAAGAGACAAGAAAGAGTGAGACTGTCTGTCTCTCTCTCTCTCTCTCTCTCTCTCTCTCTCTCTGATATCACAGATTGTGAGTTCTTACATGCATCCAGGCTCTGTTACATATGTCAGCCGAGGCCTTGCAGATTAATGAATGACCACGAGAGCTGTTGGTTTTACCCTGAACAGCAAGAGATGTACAAACACTCTGACAACCCATTTATAACCATATGAAAACACCCCAAAGGCCTTGGCTCTGTGTTTTGCCACAGGCTGGACGCAGATTTCCTGGATGTTTGGCTCTGTATTGGAAAAAGGAAACATAGCCATGGGTCAGCGGATCGGGAAAAAAATGACCTGTAAATGTTTATATAAGAATGCTCGTAAGTGTTTCTGCATCTCCATGTGTGTGGCATTGAGTGTGTGCGGCAGCATTGTGAGTCAAGACAATCTGACGTAGGCTCCAGCGGTGAGTCGGCTGGTTCGGAATGCAGATTTTAGTGGGAACTAAGGCAGAGCTGTGTCTCTTGGGGTGTCACCCCACTGCAACCTCTCTCACAAATGTCCATGGAAATTTACAGGAAATGTCGCACATCATTTGTTGGGAATGCCCTTTGTTCAGCCACGTGCTGGAGGATTAAACAGGTAACACAACTCAGCATGTTTTAATCAAAGATTTTAAGTTCTGATCGCAAAACCTTAATTAAGAAATGTAACAGAATTTAGAGTAGACATCACATGGTCGTATGTGCAACAAGTTGGGTGATCATGGCCCTGAAAGCCCAGAGATGCTGTTACCACCTGTTGACTGTACCATGCTATCTTAGCTTGTATAAACTGCAGCACCTGTGATTCCCTGAAGCCATACACATGAAAACCTAGGCAAATCTACGTAAACTCACTTTAATCATGAATAACAAACCTGCAGGTAGTTTGGTTATCAAACAGGACAGACAGAATGCACCATGAAGAATGAACAGATGATTGTTTTTTTGTTATCTTCTGACAGATAAAACCAAAAAGCTGAAACAGGGCGTACTTTCTTTTACACAGCATAGTCTCCTACGCTGGCTCATACACCAAAAGGCCTCCACATTTTGGGCCACATGCACATTAGAGCATTTTTCTGGCTGAGCAAACCAACTGCCCACACACACTGATGGGACAGAAATAATACGTTGATTAAGAATATCAGAAGCTTTTAAAAATAGATGTGACCTAATGTTTCAAAGCGTGGTTTGCAGTGGTTTGTGGTTGGTAGTTGAAGGTTACCATTAATGCCGCGGTGTAAGCTAGCTCACCTCAAGCTACATCTCAGTGTGTTGGAATTTAGGAAATACAATGCTCACGCTGAAGAAAGACTCATTTGTTTCAGCTCAGAACAAAGCTATCTTATTAAATGTACCGCAATTTCATCATAATGAGTGTAACGTTCAAAGATATCTTGATGTTGTGATGGTATGTTAGTGTATTTGTACACAGCGAGCTAATTCATAGTGGATCACCGCACTTTGGGGGAAAATTTGTAATTCAAACACAAGGGTTCGCCACTGTTTTCCACATTAAATGTTGGCAGACTGGTTTACATTAGCAAATCTCAGCAGGATATAACAAATAAAGAAGCCATTCTCGAGATTCTGTTGACTCGAGATCACATTAACACGATCTCTAGCTGAAGGCCCATCACATATTTTCCTGCATGGAACATTGGAACCTCTCTCCAGGAGATCTTGAGTAGAGCTCTGAGAGCTGATAGTGTATCTGGGGCAATGGTTCTGCTCTGGGGGGGTTATCAGTGGAGGTCTGAGGTCTTCAAGCGCTCCAGGTGACTGTTTGTCTGAGAACTCACATTGCTGCTCCCTTTAGATAACTGTTTTATCTGGATCCAAGCCCAAAATAGCAACATCAAAGAATGGATGGATGGATGTACCATGCATTTCCTCTCTGTCCAGGGCAATGATCTTTTCCTCACTCTCTCTTCAAAAGACATAAAGATCAGCTATCAAGATCAGCTGTTGATGTGCATTAAATGAGATTTGATATAATATTCATCCTGATTACAAGTAGGAGTTGTAAGCACGGAGGAAGAGAGACAAATTATCAAAAAGGAAGAGGAAGAGGTTGTGGATTTAAGTCTCAATCTTTCTGTCTAGATGAACCAGAGTGAATACATGAATGGATACGCTTCAGCCCCTAACACAAAGAGCTTTTGAGAGGCCGTCTCACATTGCAGAAATTATATTGCGAACGTGCATGGGAGTGGTGTGTTTATTTTAATAATTCATCGGAGAGACTGTGCAGCACAGTAGAACACGGTGGAAAGATCCGGGCATCAAAATGACATTAAGTGCTTGCAAACATAGTGGAGTGTCATTTCTCAACTCTTCAATCATAGGTGGCTCAAGCTTAAAATAATGCCGTTACACCATCTCTTTTGAACGTACAATGCCAAGATCTTTATAGAGTTATTTATTTTCTTTACGATCGGGGGCCTTCAACTCTAAGTAGACTTCAAGCCTGCGCCTTGCCAAAGTATTTCAAAAATAACTTGGACCTCAGTCATGTAAACAATCATGCCCCTAAAGTCTGCCCGATTTTCTCAGCGCTGCTTCTCTGATGCCTGGGAAAGCTTGTGCGTGAATCCTGTGTGCGTGTGAGTGTGTGTGAGTGTGTGTGAGTGTGTGCGTGCGTGTGTGTGTGTGTGTGTGTGGTGGGAGCATGTCTGAACATAAGACAAATGTGTTTGTGTGAACTTGACCACGGCCATGCACACCTCTACCTCGCCTCTGCCCGTTCACATGTGTGTGTTTTTGTGTCCCCGCTCTTGTTCTCTCTCCTTCACACCAAAACCATTACTCTATTCTCTAAACACAAGCAAGCAATGAATGATTGAAAAACACTTTACCAGCAGGACTTCTTATTTTGGGATGTTTGCATATGGTTTCTGGCTGTTTCATGTCTGGTGTCTGCTGTAAAACAAGGTCAAAATCTGCTGTTCCCTTGAGAAGAGGAGGAATGCTCAGGCAGTTCAGCGTGGCACTCTACACATTTCCCTGACCTCCAATTATCCACCAATCACCACAGCCCCCAACACTCAATCTCACCCAAGGCTAGAGAAACCCCCCCGAAACTCAGTCCTACACCCCCAGACTTCCAAAGGAAGGCAGCTGGAGCCTGAGAAAGAACAAACCCACCGACAGAAACAGAGCAGACTCACCAAAATCCACCAGGACCATTTTAGAATCACTTTCATCTTTCAAAGACGTCTACATGCACCCAGCTTGAGCTGAGCTGAAGACATTCTTACACACACTCGGATCAACACCTTTAGACTTGTATCTTATTTAGCATGAACCCAGAACACACTGCAGGGTTTTTTTGTTGCTAGAATCAATACTGAGTTAGATGCTACGAGGGTAGACAGACAATTGAGTTTGGCTAGTCTGTGTGTGTGTGTGTATCCTGTCAAGGGTAAACAGATGTACATCTAAATAGATTATCCAAGACTCTATTTGTTTCCATCTAGTAGTTTCCAGAGTTTGGTGAAGATGCCCCCATTGTGGTAGATTTTACATTGGGGGGAGGGGTGTTATCTTTCCCTCCCCAGAACAGTTCTGTGACCCAAAGACATTAACTTAATGATACTTAATTAACTTAAATGGATTAGATGCTGAGTCACAGTCTGTGGTAATGCTGTAGGCTAGTTGCACCAGGGATGTGAAACGGCTGGCAGCTAGCAGTGCGTGAGAGTTTTATCATGTAACAAGAGAGCTCAACTTTTTCCTTTTATGTTAATCAGACTGGATTTGGGGGAATGTGGGAGTTAATGTGACCAGCAGCTTGACTCACAGGCTGCTTGGCAACTGTTACCCTAGTACTGTAATCAGCAAAGGTTGCATCTGTTAATATCCTTTTAAAGTGATTGTTCTTGGTTTTGCGTTTTTTTTTTTCATCTTGCGCCTGACACCCAGCAGCTATAGAGGGTGATAACAGCAGCTTGGTGAACAACTCCCATAATTCCATGCGAAATACGACTGTTACAGCAAGGTGATGTCACTCTTGACATACCCACACAAATAAACGTTCTTTTCTGTACTTTCTCTGTAGTAACCAAGTTTTGAACCAACCAAGTCTAAGTCTTTTTTCGTCTTCTAGCTGTCTCCATCGGGTGAAGGTAGTTTATTCTTGTTCCCGTTCGTTGTCAGTCGCTTTCTTTAAACTGAGACTTGTGCGTCCACAGTTTTCTCCATTTTCCTTGCATTTTCTGCCATTGTCGTTTACATTTGTTTACCACAAAATTTTCTCTTCTTCTTCTATATCATCGTTTTGTGGTCTGCACACTTGCAAAAAATGTCCTTGCTGCCACCTACTGGGCTGGAATAAACCCTTGCAACACTTTCTCATACATTACTAAAAGTTGACAACCAATTTTCGTGGGAATGTCAAGCCTGCTGTGACTTTTGGAAAATCCTATACAGAGATGCATGTGAAAACAAAAACAATCAAAGGAAAACTACTAACTACTAACATTCAATAGTCTGCATCACTTCAGAATTTTAGAATTGTAGAGTGTCCATGAGAGAATCCATAATAGGTTTTCTTATTGATGTGATGTCAGAGTTATCATCCTTCACTCAGTCAGCACATTATGAATTATGAAATCTAAATGCAGTGTTAAAGATGATCAACAGTGGAATTGTTCAGTAGTCTGGTTTGATTCCCTGTGAGTGAGAGCACGTGATGATCATCCGAGTCTAGTGATGGTTCCCAGTGTGTGAGCCTGCAACAGTGGTTGTGTGAAGTGAATGGTGTGTGTGTTTGTGAATGGGACTCAGTCAAATCTGAACAGTGGGCTCTGTGACGTGTGTGACGCGGTGATGCTCTAAAGAAAAGCTTTGATAGAGATCTGCAGACGTGGTAGAGGGTATTACCATGGTGACCGCTCAACCGGCAAACAGCAGTAAGACAGGCCGGCCGTCAGCCACGGCCTTCCTAAAGCTCACTGGCTCCAGAGACGAGCCGACCAAAATAAAGGCCAAAAACACACACTTCTCTTCTCATTAGACAGGGCTGCTGTGACAGGTCCATTCATCCATTTTCCACCATTTATCCGTCCAGGTTACAGAGGCAGCAGGCTAAGCAAAGTAACGCAGGTGTCCATCTGCTTAGTCAAGTCCTCCAGTTACTTCCTGGGAGATCCTAAAATGTTCCCAGACCAAACGGGACATATACTTTACTCCCTCCAGCATATTCAGGGTCTGCTCTGTGGTCCCGATTGGACCTCCTCAGTGTCCTGATACTTACTTTAGCTTTCAATTTTCTGTACCTATGTACTTTGTAACAGATTGTACCTAACTCTCATAGCTCTCTTTCATTGAGTAGTAAATCCTTGAGATATAGTGGTAATTAATAACCAATGGAAGAACAGTTAATAATACTCAGTAGGAGGCATTATAAGTTCAGATGTACACGCACATACAGTGGCGATTAATCTTTTTTGTTTTCAGCCACTGTATAGTTGAAATTTTGGAAAGTTACTGGGCATCTGTGCAGCATATGTCATTGCCGTTCATCTACTGACTCACATAGTCCCTGGTGATGCTGTGGTCCATCTGTGTTTATAAGTTTAACACATAATGCTACCATATTGTGGAGATCGCAGTGGGCTCTTTTGCCTCCCACCAAGCCAGGCGTGCAACACCACATCTGTCCTCCCACGTGTAGGTGGAACTCGAAGGGACACACACAGGACGGAGGGCTCGAACACCAGCGTGCATCACCGGTGGACAAGAAAGGTGAGCGTGAGTGTGGATGGGTTGTTTATGGATGGCGTGTGAAGGGAACAGAGGAGAAGAGAGAGGGGTGAAGGAGGTGGACGGGGTTGCCTTAGGGGAATGTGGTGTGAAAATAAACGAACAGGGCCCCGGACAGTGGAGCCAACAATGGAGTACCACAACCAGGTCTGTCCTGAGTTTATGTGCCCTCTATATAAACGGTCAGGAATTACTAATGTTCTGAGATCACCTTTTCCGACAGTTTGGCGTTCAACAGTTCAACAAAGTCTCGCAAACACCCCCACACACACACACAAATTACTACACTCTTGCCCTCGCCTTGCACTTCTGGACTGTGTTCCCTGGAGTCTCAACCAAAACAATCAAACCACTAACACAGGAAAGTGAACACATGTCTCCAACACATCCATCACGGTTCAGCACGAAACTCTCTGCACTTATTACTCTGACTAACACATAGATTAGAATCATACACATTTTAAAAACATAATATATCCTGTAGACATCTGTCTTTATAATATTTTGAAAAATGCATGTCAGCATATGAGATCAGGATCTTACTTGAACTCATAAGTTTGTGTTTGGCTCAACTAACCACAGCAGTCCCTTGTAATTTATTTTTTTTGGGTTACAAATCTCGTTATCGTGGTTATGTTGCCTTCAGGACAAGGAGGTGAAAGAAATGAACATAATTTTAAAATATGTGTTTGCAAAGGACTTAGGGCTTGTTGAACTTAATGTTTACCTTGCAGCTCTCACCCCAATGGATTGTTTTGCATGGATGCAGACCAAAAGATAAGAACGTGATCTCTCAGTGGACCGCCATTACACCAGACATCCACCAGCAAGGCACTTGGTCACTTTGCATTCCTGCTGCCTTGGAAAATTCAGTTCAAAAATAGTCGTGGAGAAACAGGGAAAGCAACTAACCGCTTTTGTTGGAATCATAACGGAAAGAGGTGCAATGACAGAAGGCTGATTTTCTTATATTGCACTTATGTCATGCACACTAAATGCCGCAGTAAAAAAACATAGTTTGGTTTGGTTAATTACTTATTTACTTTAATTGAAACAAAGCCTAAAAGGGGTACAAGTTAAATAGAATGTCGAGCCTTCTAAAATGCAGTACATGCCAAGGACGTGAAATGGGGCACGGGTCATTAGCAAAGAAATTAAGCAGTTTCAAAGGATTTGAGTAACATATACAGGATGTCTCAGATTTTAACCATTAATATACAAGTTACAGGAGTCAGAGTGACCGTTGAGTGGTGATGTAATATTTCAAACGGCACATATTCACTCTCAGCTCATATGGTTGTGCGGACGGAAAAGGGGGCTGGTTATGGTCACAGATTGACTGTGGATGCGAACAGTAGACAAATTGTGTGCTGTATCTATGGCACATGTGTGCATACATCAGCGAGTCCTCTGTGTGAAAGGCATATGTGTCTGGCCGTCACTGACTTAATGACACCACTTACTGGCCTAATTCACACTCAGGTTCTTGTGCATATTTGAAAAAATAACACGCATGGAAATCCTACCTACAGAGAATCGGTTGTGTCAGTCAGATTGGAGTTAGACACTTTTAGAGTTCGTGTTTTACCTACTTTGATCCTAACACAGGGTCAAAATAGAATTCTGTGTGTGCTTTTATCTGAGAGACATAATTTGGCATGTTTTCACATCAGGAACCTAAAATGTGACACCTTTCAAAAACAGGATATTTTGACCCCAGTGCCGTTTCTGAGTTACTTATGATAGCGAGTTAGGGCCAAAAATGGTAAATTTGAGGAAAGGAGTGGTTTGGCCCGAGAATCACAGAGGAGGGACTGATACGAGGTGGGTGGAGAGAGGGTAAAACAGGGCGAGGCAGAACAACACACATCTTTCCAATCCTGTGTTTTTATTTTAGCAGGTTGTGTCTCGCAGGAAATGCCCCCCACGGTTTCCATGAGGACTTCTTCTTCTGTGGTAAAAGCCAAACAGACTATTCATAAAACAAAAGGGCAGAACAGGACACACGGCTGTGATGTGACTGTAATTGTGTCAGTTTTTCTGCTGCTGTCTCTCCTTCGCACAGTTCCCATAACTTATTAAAAAAAGTGACATTCCAATCTGTTTCTGTCATTATCGTTCAAAAAACAACACGCACTCTGCAGGAGCTAAAGATAAAAATGAATAACAACTAACAAATGCAAGTTTTGTCCCCCATAGTTCTGTTGTGACATAGTGCAGCTTCCATGTCTCTCACAGTCGGGCCTGTTGCAACAAATGGTGCTTAGATGATAAGAGCTTCAGCGACATTGTTATGCCATGAAACAACTTGTAATTATGATTCAGATCCTGTATGCCAGAAACCACCACCTATCTGATATTAACAGTGGTAAGCTCACACACAATACAAGGAAACCAAAGTCTCATGAGTCCCATGATATAACCTTTGAATGTTGTAATCATCAGTGCAGCTTGAATTATTAGGCCCCAGAAAGCACAGTACTTCAAAGCTTGGTTGCTCGTGTGTGAAAGTCCGCACGTCAACAGACAAACATACCAGTTATGTTCTCCATTAGATGGGAAGTGGAACACTCCGAGACTATTTTCTTGCCAGTGACTCAAATTGTCATGTTCATCATTCCTTGTCATGCTAAATGGAATCTAATCTTTTTTATGTATGCCATTTGAGAGATTGAAAAGCAGTTTGAAACAAGCATGGGAGGCATCTGTGCAAAAAAAAAAAGAAAAAAAGAGGCCTCGTTGGCAAGGCAACGGCGACCCAGGGGAAGCAGGGGCGCATGTTGTCGGCTGTATGACCTCCTGTGTTTTGTCGTCTCTCGCTGTGTGTTGGTTTAGTGGGGAAGCCGAATGGAAGCTCTAAATCCCAGTTAATCTGTCACAGTGCTGGACAAGCTGGGCGCTGCTCGGCCATGCTATCTGATTATCAGCACTGAACTAGTCTGCTATCGGCGGCCCTGCTGAGACACAAACATCCTGTTTAAAGGGAAAGAGAGAGAGCGGGAGGCAACAGGATGGGAAAATATTCTTACAAGCAAAAATCCAGTATTCAAAGTAAAACTAAGCCAATTCTTCATTTCATGTGAAATAATACAGATTTTGGGATAAACTAATGAAATGATATCATAAACAATAAAGAAAAAACCCCAAACCAAGAAACTTGAGCATCTCCTTTAATTTCCAAAAACTCCTAAACAAACGTGCATTGTGAGATCAATCAATGTTGAAAATACTTCAAATGTACTTTCCACAGTGGCCAGCAGAATGAAAATATGCTCAATTTTTGAATGTACTGTAATGCTAACAATCTCTCTCTGCACCTAAGGCCGGCCAGCCCAGACACGAGCCGCAATACATCAAATGTGGAACTGACAGAGGAATGGAGGGATTCATCAGTGCAGCTCCTCTCTTTGAATAAACTGCCATTATGTTATGTTAATCGATGTTAATGATGCTGCTGAGTTACTGTTTTCCATCTTTATAAAGTTATTAAAAGAAGTGTAGCGTTTAGTGTCAACTCATGCCCAGGACTGCACTGCCACCTTGTGGAGTGCTAGTTAAGTGTTACAACATACTGTATATACATGTAGTACATCTGTTTCAGACAGACTGGAACGCAGGAGGAAGTTAAAAAATAAAGTTGTCATGTCCACCTCACACACAGAGAGAGCCCAACAACTATAAATTATTGAAAATCTTAACAAATTAAAATAGTGGTATTACTTAGTCAAATTGTGATCCTGAGCACGAAGACGATTCCTGTACAAAGTTTTAATTGTCTTCAGGTCTTTTCCTGTGTACATTGTCCACATTTTCTTGTCCTGTTAAAATGTTGCAATTTTCTGGATTGTCTGAACTGTGTTGCGGTAAATTATATAAAAATCATAATTCGGAAATGATTTGGTTATAATACATTTCTTGATAAGATGTTAAGGGTCAAATTTGACGTGAATTATAGCGAGTCCCAGAATTAAGATAGATGTGCAGCCAAAAGTGGCATCTCTCGCATTACACAAGAAACACTGAAAACAATGAGGAAACAGGAAGCTGAAAGAGTTTTCTCCAACACTATTTACATTTTACTGATTTCCTTTTTCTTTGGGATTCAATTTCTCGGTGACAGATGTGAGGGTTGGTTCCACTTTATTTTTGTCACAACCAAATACCTGTAGATTGTAACTGTGCAGGACTACATGTTGAGCTTATATGAATGAAAGATAACGGGTGCATGGCCTGTCAACATCTCTGTGAGTATGCTATTTGTGTGGATATCTTTTTAGATAAAAAACACAATTTACCTCGTAGAGCAAAAACAAATATGGTAAAAGCTTCACACTTTGTGCATGTTTTCGTATGTCTTGGAGTGAAATAGCAGAGTGTTGTGGTGGTGAGTCAGCTGATGACCGTGGGCTCTGTGAGGAAATGAAAGTAATTTCCAGTCAGGACCAGTGATGGATAAATCACTTCTGCGTATATTCCTTTGCAACAACCTGATCATATATTGAATTATATTGCAAATTATATTTTTGTTTGAATACCCTAAGTGGTGATTTGTGTTACTTCAAACAAACTGAATTGGCTGCATTGCCCTATTCTATTCTATTTGGAAAACAAGTAGGAAACATCCATCCATCCATCCATTTTCCACCGCTTATCCATATCCGGGTCACGCAAGATGTCCCTCTCGCTTGCCACGTTCTCCAGCTCTTCCAGGGAGATCCTAAGATGTTCCCAGGTCAGATGAGGTCTCTAATCCCTGCGGTGTATTCTGGGTCTGCCCCATAGTCTCCTCCCAGCTGGACATGCCTGGAACACCTCTTTAGGGAGGCATCCTGATGAGATACCTGAGCTACCTCAGCTGGCAAATTTCAATGCGAAGGAGCCGTTGTTCTACTCCGAGCGCCCTCCTGATGTCCAAGCTCCTCACCCTGTCCCTGAGAGTGAGTCCTGACACCTTGGAAAGGAAACTCATTTAAGCTGCTTGTGCCTGCGATCCCCATTCTTTCGGTCACTACACAGATCTCATGATTACAGGTAAGGGTTAGGCTGTAGATCAGACAGTAAGTTGAGAGCATTGTCTTCTAGCTTAGCTCTCTCTTTCCACTCCATCCTACCCTCACTCGTGAACAAGATACCTGGATACTTGAACTCCTTCACTTGGGTTACTCACTCCCTGCCTGGAGAGGACAACCCACCCTTCCAGGCAGAGAACTATGGCCTCAGAGGAGGCTGAGGAGCTGGTGCATGATGGAGTTCACAGCTTGTCTGCAAAAACAAGCAATCTCCATTCCTCAGCTATGCCTTGAGACAGTCCATATGATGGCGGTCCCATATAGTTTTACAGGCTGAACCTGACCAGGTCCCATGGGTTCAGGCCCGGCCACCAGACACACACCAGCTCCCCTTCCAGGCCTGGCTACAGGAGGAGGCCCTGGTTTCCCTATTCTAGGTGCTGTACAGGAGGTCTCTCTTGGTGTG
>OMOW01087487.1:7876-18085 GCA_900312555.1 Lamprogrammus exutus
AAAATCTCCTATTCTTCACCTTATGTTACAATATTTGTCTTGATTAAGCACTTCAATAAACTGACTCATTTGTACCACAACGGGCAATGTTGCAATCAAGTTTTATGTTGGAAGCAATATTTTACAATAGCTTACACAAACTGAATGCTAAGCCAGTACAACAACAAAATCCAGACGTAAACAGTTTTAGACACTTTTATAGACAGAAGTATTTACTCGCATCTTAAATACGTAAAGATTAAAAAAAACACCACAGAACAGATTCATGGTGAGACTGGACAGAAATCAACTTTAAACGTAATGATCCAAGGTTTGCCATGTAGCGACTCATTTAAAATGATTTTTTAAAACGGAGCAGAATGGCTCATTTCCCAAAATTATTCTAATTCTATGTAATATTTATGCATATCTGGCCTAGGTTAACATTTTTGGACAGATTAAAAAAAACTTCAAAGAGAGAGACAACAATGTTTCTTCTTTTCAAAGTAGTGGTGTTAAAATGTCCTAAAAATCCTGTATGAATATATATATACAGTACTGTGTATATAATATAAATACAGTGTATACAGCTCTGTAGGACATTCCTGCAGTTAGCATGCCAATTGCATGATCTCTTAACTCTTGAGGTATCTGTGACATGGTGTTGAACAACAAAAAACTCAACTTTTTAGGGTGGCCTTTTAATGAGCTCATCATAAGGAACATCTGTGTAGTGATCATGACAACATCTTGATATCCTAACCCTAACCCTGTGCAGGAGATGGATTATCTTGACAAAGGAGAAATGCAAGCTAACAGTGATGTAAACAAATGTGTTGGCGAAATTTGAGAGAAATAATCTTCTCCCTGGGCGTGGGGCTCTGCAGGGGGAGAGCTACGGTGGCTTGATTGGGCACATGGCACCATTCATGTAATGATAGACTAAAAGCAAAAAAAAGGACAAAACATACATTAAACTTGACTATTAATTATAAAATACAAGAATAAATTGTTAACTCAAATGAATAACTACTCTGTGTGTAGGAAAATACAGTTCATATCAAACGGTGTGACAAATGGATCATATGAAGTGACAAGCAAAAACTGTTACACAATATGATGTAGTGTCTCACCATATGAGGTTTCATGCACGTTGCACAACATTGGGCTGACATCCTCACAGCATACACACTGCAACATGGTAACATAGACTTAGATGTATTAATGAAGAAAAGGTAACTTATCTTTGGTATTTTTATGTAAACTTTGAAAAGAGAAGGCTCACAAACAGACATTTGTGTTAACATTCTGTACTTTATCGAGGAGAGCTGCACTTATTTTTCTTAGTTTTATTCAAGTTTAAACTTTGTGAAACATGCTTGGGACAGTCACACCATATGAGCTTTTTCATGTTTGGTTGAAAATTGTGAAAAAGTGAGTGATGAATTGCATGAATGTTCAGTATGTTCACATAAAGCAGCATGTTCTTAACAATACGAAAACGTTTTTTGACATATGGAATTTTTATTTATTTGTGTTTGACGCTCGGACCCACAAAAAGGCCATGTTACATCAACCACCCATATAGACACATATACCACATTTGTATAAATAGTATCCCACTTCTGGTTGGCTCAAGAATTGCAGCAAGATCATGTGATCTTCACCTGCTGGGTCCTCTTATGTAACAGGACAGGGAGCTGTGCTCAGGTAATTTGACCAGCAAAACCTGGCTCTTAAAAGTGTTTTAACTCAGTGTGTTTTGTCTATGCACAGGAAGCCCTGCAGGACGGCACAGGCCACTGCATCAACACATGAAACCAGCCTGGTTAAATTATGGATGCAGACAGCCACCCGCAAGCTGCAGGCTGATATCTCAAATGCGTCACTCCTGCCGCTGAGGGAGGAGGCGTGAGGGGGAGAGGAGGGGCGAGGGGAGGTGGAGGGACAGAGGATGTAACCTGCACAGCAGAGATACGAGAGAGGAAGTGTGAGAGACCCGCATGGAGAGAAGACAGAGAGGAATAATAAGCATGTCAGCCTACTGGATCCCCCTGCTTCTCATCTCCTACACGGGCATCAGTGCAAGTAAATGACCTTTTGGGTAGAGATGTGTGTGTTTGCCAGTGTGTGTATAAAAGCTTGAGTCTGCCTTCCCCACTGACTGCTGTGTGACCTTGTGAAAAGTGGAAGTAAATTACTTGTATCTGTATCCTGTAAAACTGTATGTAACACAGCAGATGTATTGGCACAAACCGAGTGCTAACACTGTTCACCGGATGCAGTTAAGGAGAATGTGAGCTTTGTTACTAAACCATTTGAAGCAGTGGTATAAATCTGATAGATTAGAATCAATTCCACATGCTTCAGGAAACAAGTAGTATTAGTCTTTGAAAAAAAGTTGGCTTTTTGAATTTCTAAAAATATAATCTAATGGTATAGTACTGCATGATTGTAATGGTCTTCTTGATAGCTTACTAAAAAGCGAAAGGTGACGCATACACGCCGACCTTGGCCTGGGCTTAGTCTTCTTGATGTCACGTAGAACAAATCAGCATGATGGAGAGACAGATCCACTGTAATTGGATAGCTGATGGGCGTTGTTGTCACTCTTGCAGACTGTGCAGGATGAAGCAACAACAAGGCCGAGCTGGATGAATTGTATGATTGGCAGGAATAACAAGGCTCAGTCTTTGAGATGTGAGGATGAATGCAGCGTTCATCCATGTTGCGCTATCAGTGAGACATGCTGAGAACCATACTGAGGTGATGAAATCTTCGGGTGGTAATGATGAGTGGAGCTGATGATTGCATGATTACATTGAGAAAAGAAGAGGCCTGAACCCTGAACCTTGCAGTACCCCAGTGGACAACTAACTATAGATGAATAAGATTACCATTTTGTGGTCAATTTTCTTCTTCCACCCAAACACCTTAGCAACCACCTTGTAAGACACTAGTAGCCACACAGAACACCATACTAAACACTGAGCAACCCCATAGCAAACACATAGTAAAATCATAGCAAAACTGCTAAACACCCCTGTAATCACTAACACCCTTGCAAACTCCCAGAACTTGCAAGCAATCACCCAGCAACATGCAAGTAACTGCATGGCAGCTGCCCAACATCACCTTATACAATGTTCTACCAAACACCCAGTTCAGTTTGCTTAGCTTATCAGTATTCGTACACATTATGTAAAAAAGATGGTATGATGACAACTTGTTTATCTATTTTTTTTGTCCCCATCAGATACGTTAGGTACCACGTCCCCACCGCAGGTTCCCATCAGTCTTCTCCCGATAAGTGTAAAGCGCGTCGTCCTGAAAGGTGATCACGCCGTCTGGTTTGCCACCTACCTATCTGTCAGAGTGAAAACTGTCAGATTTGATTTGTCACCAGTGAATCTTTCCCATCACAACTACATCTGTTGATGTTGCAAAGGAGGAGTAGTTAGATTACAAAGCACCGATGAGGAAACAAGAAGTCTGAAGCCGATGAACACGTAGGCTTGTAGTATCTGGCTAAGTTCACTGTGTGTGTTCAGATTTCATGCATATTTGCAAACCTATACATTTTCAGAAACTATGAAATTATCATTATAAGTGCAACAAATGGAAATATCCATTTTAAAATTAGGTTGTCAACATTACCTTAAGTTTTCAGGCCCAGGTGATAAGCTGGACAGTATTGTAACTTCATACACTTGACAGAAGAAACACTGGTCTTTATTTACTGCACTGTGTACAATTGTGTGGATGAAGAAGTAAGCCAGTCATCTAGAAGCTGAGATATTGAGAAATCCCAAATGTAAATTGAACACGTTGAAACAAAAATTACGACAAACATTTGTTTTCTGATTGCTTATTCTGTGTAGTTTACTGACGCACAGCTTAAAACTGTTACCTCTCTAAAAAAAGTTCAAATTAAAGCATGGTAAACCTAAGTAATGGCAAATATGTCAGAGGTCAAGATGAACACTTGATTGAATTGTATGATAATCCCTCTTTCTGAATGAACAGGTGACTGATTTTTGCCTCGTTTCTGTGTTTGAAATGCTTCTCCAACTCTCCACACAGGTGAAAGTCAAACTGAGAATGTCCAGCTGTTGAATCAGGTCCGTTTAGACCTGGAGTGTGCCTTGTCAGGTAATGAAAACAAACTGCCAAACATAACTGGATACTGGACAAAAGATGGACAGGAAATTGAGGACAGCCGCATCACAGTGCCGCGAGAAAATGAGCACTATAACCTCAAAAGAGAGTAAGTGTTACATGTATGTATATGTTGTATAAGTCTTTTATTTGTATATGTTTCATTTGCAAATATGCATGTGAGCATCCGGAATTGGATTTACAGTCATTTTACTGTGTATGTGTAAAGTGTAAAGCAGTTTTTGCCTCTAGCGTAGCTGAAATGAATCAGATGTTACATAAAACTGCTTTGCATCAGTATCACCTCACTGCAAGTCCTTACCTTCTGCTGTAAAACATTTGTTTATTATATATATATTATATTTACAATTTAATATTATTTATTAGACTGAGTCCTAAAAATCTTTCTGCACTGGTAGATTTTTCCCCCTCGCTTCCTTTTTAGGAAAATCTGATGTTTTGGAGTAAGAATTAGGAGTAAATGACTTATTATTATTACGATGTTATTTTGGAGCAATTTTCCCTGTGTTCCTCAACTCAATATCTAATATTTGAAAATGTAAAAACAGTCATGGTTTGCTGGCTGAATAATAATTAAAAAATACTAATAACTTTTAAATAAGAGTTATTATATACTAGAGATACGTTTTAATATTGCTGTGATGTCATCTTTTTTTTTTTTTTTTACAGGTTCAATATTGAAGGTGAAAAAAACCTTGGGAGATATTCGTGCATCTTTGACAGTCAAACAAAAATAGACTTTATTCTGGAAGGTACAGTCTTTGCACCTGCATGCATCACGCTTCATATTTGACATACATATATTTACTGGTCCTTATGATATTACACATCCCTGCTGCTATCCTACTAAATACCAACATTTACACAGAGCACACACAGTATGTGTGCAGGCTGCAGCATGGAGGATATTTTCCCATCACTCTGCTCTTATTTCTATTCTCCAACAGTTCCAGGGATTGACCATGTGCACGATAAGCCTCACATTAGCTACGTAGGTGATTCTGTGCTTTTTGTATGTAAAATGAAGGACGCCACACTGAAACCCAACAGCTGGAAGTGGTACAAACCAAATGGGACAGACAAGGTGGGTGAGCTGTTGAGAGGCCATTTTTGGTTTGGATTCAAGTGGGATTTGTACAACATACAAACCCTCGGTTGATGCAAACACGGTGGCCGTAAGCTAACATGAATTCAGATGAGATGTGAATGAGTGAGTGGGGCTTCGTGGTTACCGCTGAGAAGGTTCAGATTCTGACCGGGGTCGTTCTTTGTGGAGCATGTTCTCCTGTGACTGCTGGTTTCCTCCCACAGTCCAAAAAAAAAAAAGCGGGTTATGTGAACCGCCAACTCTGAATGAGTTTGTCTGTCTCTGTGTATCAGCCCTGTGATAGACTGGCAACGTGTCATGGGTGCCTCCCGTGACCCCTGCATTCATAGAGAATGAATGGATGAATGGAAGTGTGTGATGATCTAAGAGAGACACTAGAGACAATAAGCGTATACCCACATCTGCTTTAGGTGTAAAACAGGGAAAGTCTGCATGCAGGAAACTTTGTTAAACTTCAATTCAGCACACAAGAAAAATGACCCCAACATAATGTAAACATAATGTAAACATAATGTAAACAAATTGTAACATGGCACCGTAGCTGAGCATGAACATTTAAGTTGGACAGAGTGAAAAGACAATGCACTGAATGGGGCCTTGTTTCCTCAAAATGTTTGAGCTTAGGAGCTCTGAAGTCATGACTGAGCATTGCTTCTGTGTGGGCAGTGGCAGAGGAAGAGGAGGATGACAACAGCCCGTGTAGGCCTTTGTTTACTGTTAGTGTTACATTCACCCTTTTTTACTAAATAAACTAATTTTGCATCCTAGAGCAGGATGACAAATGTATTTAGCTGTGTCATTGGTCGAGTGGGGAGTATTTGTTTATCTATACTGATATTTTAGAGCATCTTAGGTTACACTTCTTGTTAACACCCCATAAGTTTATGAGGCTTTGTAAAATGTTGCATTTTGTTGGTAAATGATGTGCTGTCTTGATTTTCCATCAAGTTTACACCATGCATATTTGTCCAATCTAACATTAAAACATAACAAATTTGCATACAGTAGGTTCTCCGATGTAACACCCAGGTGTTTTACCTGTTCCTTCCCCTGCCCCTACCTACAAAGTAGTGGTAAATTATATTATTCGTGTGCTTTATCACCAGGAACCAGTGACAAAAACCTTAATCTTAACACTGAGGCGTACATATATCCTGATCATGTGGGACAAACAAATTTTATTTCATCATCTGGGCCTGCAAATGTGAGTTTAGCTAATATAAAACAGTAAAGATCTGTGGTCATCTTGAGAAGCTGATTTTGGATATTTCCATTCTCTGCACCTGAAGATGCAGACCATGTAGAACCTGAGACACTAAGCCGTCCCCTATGTGGTTCTTTTGTCCCAAGGTGCTGATCGATGCAGAGCCTCAGCGGTACGAGATCAAAAGCGAAGGCGCGAAGACGACGCTGGTGGTGCTCAACTTGAAAGAGGAAGACTCTGGTTTGTTCCACTGCGGCGCTGAGTACACCCTCAAAACCAGCATGGGCGACTTGAAGCTGAAGGTCCTCACCTTCATGGAGCCGCTCAAGATCTTCTTTGCCATCATGGGTGAAGTGATCTTTTTGGTTGCTGCCATTCTGCTCTATGAGAAATGGCAGTCCAGGAAAATGTGCAGTGAAGGTATTTGGAAAATAACATGAACCTGCATTCGCATCTAATTTACTGTGATTTGTGTTGTATTTTAACTTTGTGGGTATCTGCTTTATCTTCAGAAAATGGGATGAATGCCGTCCCTACTAATGAGATGTGAGTAGTAAGGAAACACTGATGACTGACAGCTCACTCGCTTCCATTTGCCATTTGTGCACCGTTGCATGATGTTTTTATGTCTTCATCAGGATGCAAGAAGAAAACAACTCAATGGAAGGAAGTTCTGCAGTGAGACAGAGGAAGGTTTAAAGAGCACAAATCTGCACTCCAGCAGATCCTTCACCAACACTCTCAACCTATTTTGCTGACTTTTTTCACACGTCGCTGTTCAGTGGTGTTACCCGTTTCAAGATTCAGCGATTATAAAAAGGCAATAAATCATGTATTTGGTGAACGTCATCACCAAAGTGCAATAACCAAACAATGTATTGTTTATGCACATTTTGCAAATATTGATTAATGCACTGCTTTCTGAACATTTAACTATTTCATGTTTTATCAAAGTATAACTATTAGAAGTATTACATTTTAATGTACAGCTAAAAGCAAAGAGCTTCTATTTTGTAAACCTTGAATCAAGAGGTAGCTCACTTCTTGTCATATTTATATTATTATTATAACAGCCATGAGAGAGAGTGGGGATAATGATCCTGGCCCCTCACATCACTATATGTTAAATGCACACAGAAAAAAAAAATCAATGTTTGTCAAACTTCATGATCCAAGTATCACCTCACGGGTAAAAACAAACAAACCAATCTATATGAATTAAAAGTGAAAAATAATTCAAATTTTAAAAATCTATAATAATGAAGCCCAGTTTTATTTGTGAACAATTTGCCACAATAGTGCACATTAGTGGCTTAAACTTCCAAAAAGCTAATAACCAACTGTTCCTGCTTGCAATGATGTAAGCTATCAGTGTAGTGTGTGTGTGCTGGAGGCAATGCGTGTATTGTGTGTATGTTTCAATAACACATATAACACAGAATATATTATATGAACATATTGATGGATCTGTCTCATTTGTTGATGTACCAGACGTTTGCCAGCGTGTCTTGGATGTCGTCTTTCAGCGTTTTCCTTCACTTGAACCAAATAAAATGTGTCTCACAAACGAAGTAGATTAAAAATACGTAAAACTCATCTCCATGTTTGTGGCAGAAATCACTTTTTAAAGCCATCAACTGTACGTCTATCTGGAGACCTCGCTAGGATGCAAAAGGAAACTCGACACAGAGTCCATTTGAAAAGCATAGTTTTATCTCTGCATAAATACGGTCAGCACAACAATAATTTGGACATTGTTCATTTGGAAACTACATTTTATACAATCAGGACAAATTCAATCTGTCCTATTAAACTCCATCCTTGATTCCTTGCACCTTTCGACGGCTTGGATGACACCGACTGATGGAGGCAGAGACGGGACACAAAGTCTAGAAAGAGAGAAGACTGGAGCCTGTGGATATCTACGGCTGGTTCATCAGGAACTGGATCAGAAGCTTGATCACGCCGTCATTCAGGCCCACCACTTCTCCATCCTGCACGCCCTCGTGGAGACGCATGCTTTCCGTGCCCCAGAAAAGGTTTTTCCTGGGGTTGTCTGCGTCCGTCTCCACGGACAGGGCCACCGTGTTGAGCTGGTAGCAGAAGAAGGAGAAGAACTGGCCGTCTGTGATCACGGCCTGAGACACAAAAGGCCTGGTGACGTCCTCGTGGTTCCAGAAGCCTGCGAGAGGTGAGACACAAGTATGACCAGCATGTAAAATGGATGGAAGGCGCTAAGAGCAAAGGAAAGGGTTGTTTTTGATAAATAAAAATTAAACATGTATAAGAAACTAAGGTTAAAGTGATGTTATATTAATGTTGAGAGAATTGTGGTATTATAATGATATATTACTCAGGGTTATGAGGGATTTAAACACTCGGTCACAACTGATGGCCTATATGATTGAAAAGGAAACAAATCATTTTTAATGTAAGCAGGAAACCAACAGTTTCCTACGTGCTTGTTGCAACTCATGATAGTTTGGGCAGGAAACCAACTGTTTCCTGCCCAAACTATATCAAGAGCAGCGAAAAGCACGCTGCAGTGTGGCTCCGAGATATGAGATGTGGGTGTGACGTTTCTGTGATATCTCACCCTGGTACATAGCCTGGGCTCCTGTCCAGGCAAACAGGCTGGCAAGGCCATTGGCCCTGAGGAAGACCTCGATCTGGTCGGACTGCTGCAGCCGGGCCATCCTGTCCCTGTGGTAGTGGTCGGGCACCAGGTGGAACTGAGTGTGACCGTAGCACGCTGGGTCTGGTAACTTGGCGCCTGATGAATGTGACAACAAGATTAGGTTTGTTTCTCATGTATACGTGCGAGAGTTCGTTATGGAAACGTTCTCGCTAAAATCCCACAACTTTCCGTCACCAAATTATTCCACAGAGTAACAATTCAGCCTATAAGTAAAGTACGATGACTGCAAATACAAACTGTACCAAGCTACAAGCAACCCTGTTTGCCAGAATATAAATTGCTGCTGCAGATAAAAGTGGTTTGCAGTTACAGAAAATGGCAACTTACTTGTAAAAAAATATATATAAGAAAATTGAGGATGTGAAAGAGGCTCCAAGCTTAGAAGACCATAATGTACAGAGAAAACGACTTTTGTTTGTATTCTGACTAAACAGACAGTAAAAGCTGCACTTTGTGACTGCACATCAGCGCCTCCAAATGGCAACAACAGGTAACTTCACAGTTCAACACCCAGCATTTACAGTATGAGCCATCACTTCAGTAACCTAAACACAACATACTGTTTACTATGTTTACCAACCTAGGCAATATCTCATCACATATCATCTTCAATCTGGCTTAGACTTAGATGATATTTGTGTGTTTGCGCATAAATCCCAGCACAGTGGAGCCTGTGCTATAGAAATAAAATTTATTATTATAATTATTATTATTATTATTAATGTTATTATTATTAATTTTTGGCCAAAAAGCAAGATAACGAGCTAGGAGGAGCCACAATGTGCTGTATGTGACTGGTCAGGTGTAGCCGTTTTACCTGTGAAGATGTTGTTGTCGTACTGTCTTCTGAACATAGGCAGCAGGTTTGGAGCAAGTTTGATCTCTGGGACTTCAGCTGCGTAGGAGGCCTCCACTGAGGTAAACTGGATGCCAGGAAAGAGAACAAAGTGACAAACATGCCTGACACTCAAAGGGAAAACAGGCCTATGGATTATTTTACATATTACAACTCTGTGAGATCGGAAGAGCGTCGTGTAGGGA
>OMOW01087692.1:4239-23237 GCA_900312555.1 Lamprogrammus exutus
GAGACTTGTAGGGTTTTGTAAAATAAGAATCAAAAAAAACTCGGTGTATTTCCTGTGTGGTTCTGTAAGGTTTTTTTTTTTTTTTTTTACAATTGGAGAGGGGAATGTAAAAGAAAGTAATTCATCATTCCCTGCATGCACATGATTGTTGGAAGTAGGCTGCTCTCCCATTTTTGATGGTTGAAAGGCCACACATACGTGACCATTTCACACAACAGATGTACCTCATGTCTGACTTCTATTCTTTATTCTGGTTAATAAAATGACTCCCAAATCTGTGATTCTACTTGGACTGATGTAGTGTGTACTATGTGAGATATTCAATGAAGTTGTTTAAATTTTGAATTAACTCATGGTCAAGTTCTTGGGTAATGTGCAGTGATGTGAATATGTACGAACACTAAAGAGTGATTCTGTAGTTTGAGAGTGTAGGATGAGGTCTAGCTATGGATGATATAAAAAGTTAAAGCCATTGTCAAATGTTCAAAGATTTTATTATTTAAAGCTTATTACTTTAGTCAACAGTTTAATAACATGAAAATCAAGTGAGACTAACCATTAACAGAACAAAAGAAATAGTATATAAAGATGTTTCAATGGGGATAAAAGCAAACTCGAGCATGGCGCTCTACTATACAGAACCGAATGTTCCAGAAGGACAGAAAATGGCTGAAGCCAGCCAGGCTACAGCTGACCTAACATTCTACTTTAATCTCTTTACATCTCAGACTGAAGTGCAGAAAACAGATGAGTTGTACAACAGTAAGGCCAAAACAATTAAAACACTTAAAATCACTAGCTGATCCCAGAACAAAGAATCAGACTAAGATGGTTCAACAGCTTTCAAATGGGATTATAGAACTGTCATTCAGCAGCACAGTTAACCCAACCCCAAATAACAACAAAATCACAAAACACTAGCAGATTAAGGATAAACAATCGTAGACTTAGAACCGATTTAAGAGTGCAGGAATCATGTTGCTACAACCAGCTGATAATTAAGACATCAGAGTAATCCTTTACATACTCTGGGCACCACCAGTTTCTGAAAAAGACAATATGGGGTATGACTATTATTTTATGCATAGAAAAAATACATACTTATACCAGCATTAATGTACACACACTAACAACAGAGACCATGGCTTGAATAGAGTCGCTGTAAACATGTGGTGAAGATTGTAATCCATACCTGGTTCTTTGAGTGCCTGTGCATTTCCCACCAGCCTGCTTAGGGATTCTGTGTTCCCACTGAGGATCTCTACAGAGAGACAGTTGCTCTGCTGCTCCTCCACAATTCTCTTTTGAAGCTCCTCCTAATGTGACAGCACACAGTTTGTCCGTTAGAAAAACACATTTTCATAGGGAGGACAACTACTTCACATACATGCATATTTATATAGTACTCACCTCACACATGACTGTAAGCTGTAATGGTAAGTCCTCCACCTTCACAAAGTCCTCCTCATCGGACTTCTGGCTGGTGTTACCTGAGCCCATCTCCTGCATCCGCAATATCAATAAAGTCAACACGGGTGCAGCAATAAAACGTAACTAGTAAAAAGGAACCTTGTTAAAGCATCATCACTCACTCATAATATCCAAGTGAGTAAAGGTGCTTAAATTCCTCATAAATCCATTTAGGTAAAAAAGTGATGTTTGGATAAATGCATATATCCTAGGCTAATTTTCAGTTAAACTAGCATCTTCAGCTTTGCTCTTACATCTACATTAATCATGACGGGTGAGTCTGTGTCAGGACTGCTGGTGGTGGCTGAATCCTTGGTAACATCTTGACCATGGGAGCCTGAGGCGTTTCCCTCTGTGGCAGCAGCAGCTCCACCTTTGCTCTCCTCCTCGATGCTCTGACACTCAATCACAGAACGTTCCTCTACTGTGGAATCCAGAATTTCAACTGACTTGTTGGTCTCTGTTAGACATCAAAGAGGAATGCAGCAACGTTGGTGATTGGTGAGGGTAGAAAAATTAGGACTGAGGTTCATAAGAATGTCAAAGGAAGCTGAAATTACGACGTAATATTTCTATCAGACAAAACATAAGTGGAAATTCCACTTGAAGATCAAGAGGCTCTCACCATCATCATTGTCTGAACACTTCTGTTCAGCTTCTGTCTCCTGGATCCCCCTGGGTGTTGCGCCCTGAGGCATGACAAATATACAATCAGACAAAGCAAGTGGGAAAAACTGTCTGACTATGGCTGACCCTGTGTGACCCTGACCTGTTGCTCCACAAGTCCATCTGCAGTAACCTGTAAAGAGGTTTGGACATCTACAGGCCCCGCCTCAAACTCCTCCATTTCCTCCACCTCGTTTTCATCCTCACCACTGCCGTAGTTTGTCAGGGCCTGAGTCTCTGCTTTGGAAAGACCTGTGTCCAATGATGAATAATGTTTAGTGAATGACTGAAAAATCTTGAGATGTTTTTGTTGCCGTTCAAAATTAACAACTGATTGAAAGAAATATGCAAACCAAACTCTCAGAGGAACATTCACTCACTGATAGAAAGAGGTATCCCTCGTCCATCCTCTTCATCCTCTTCAACCTCTGAAGCTTCACTGCTCCTGTTCTTCATCTGTGTTTCAAGGTAGGGCTCCTGGATTGCACAAGCACCATCCTGTTCAGTCTCATCTTGGTCCTGGAAGATAAAGACATAATTGTAACACTGACTACTGGGTGAGACTCTTGACTATTTAATGATCAGTAAGACATCACTTACCTTGTCTTCATCCAGGTAGGACTGAGAAACTGAGACACCTGCAGCTATTGGAGTTTCCTAAACAGACATGTATGAACAACAACAACAATTAGTCTGATTCGGGTTCACATTTCAGTACAGTATAACAATAACAACACAAAGCAGGGGGGAAAAAGCACCTGTAGTCCCAGCTTGGCTTTGCTGGGTTGTTCTTCAGCCTTCTTCCTGCTCTTCTGCTTGGCTCCCAAAGCGATGCTGCTGTTGTTGTCCAAGTCCTGCATAAGCTTAAAGAAGGCCAGTTCATTGAATAGGATCTCAGAGATCTCCACAAGAAGGTCCTCCCCACAGTCCTTTAGAGTACGGCCTACAAATTTACTAAGAGAATCCTGCCGTGAGAAGAGAGAGGGAAATGTCAGAATGGCTGCTGTTTATTTGATCTGCTTAAACTCTATGCCTTTTATATTTGGAACCAGGTGTTGTCAGAGGTCGTACCTGCAGAATGCCTCCCAGCTGTCTGTGGAAAAAGCGGACAAACTCCTTGCTCTCATCATTCTGTTGGGTGAGAGTAAGGACCATGCGCCGCACAGATGCCAGCAGCTGATGGGAACACACCTCATCCATGTTCTCCTAATAACAGTAAACAAATATGCCCGGGTGTCTCATCTGCATTTCAAAAACTAAATTCAATAAATGTCTACAGATCTGTGTTAGTTATCGTACCTTGAGGAAAGGAATGACCTCTGTCATGATGGCCTTGATCGGACGATCCAACTGCTTGGTGTCGATCTGAGGGCAGCGCACATCAGCAGCTGCAACTCCTGCTCAAGACAAACACAAACAAGTCATTTTATTCACATAACCAATGTGATCTGCAATTTAAGGATAATGTGGAGAGCAGAGATGCTGCAACAGGTCAGCACATTCAGGTATTCTCAGGCAGGGTTATGTGATTGGGTACCTTCCACTGGTTCAGCAGCGTTAGCAGAAGGATGTTCAGCATTAGAGACTTCAGAGTCACCTGCACCTGCAGTGCTGGCGTTGCAGGGGTTAAACTCAGCTTTAAGCTTCATGCGCTCATACTCCCTAATCCTGGCCAGAGCTTTGTCTAAATGAATCACTGTGTTGCCTATCAGAGCAGCACAGAAAGAAGAGCAGGGGGTTCAAAGAAAGACAGACATGGGATATAAAAAATCAAATAAGGCAAGAGGCAGGAAGATTGCAATGACATTTATGCACCTGTAACCAGATTTACACTACGGGATCAAAATAAGTATGCCAGACCTCACTCCTAATCTATCTCACTTAAGTTCCATAAATCTGAATCCATCTTTTAAACACTTATTGGCTCCGTCATCAAAAGTATTACTCCTCAGTTTGACCATTTAGTCCTGATCCCATGGTGTAAAAGGTTTTGTTTACCACGGCAAGCCCCAAGTTGCCTTGCTGCAAGTAGAAAGGGGTTCCTTGATTTGCTTTAGTTAGAAGCCAGAGGCAAAGCGTCTGAGTTGTACACAGGGATGTGAACACACTTCAGCTCATTTTTTAATCAAATGGTGTGTATGTGTGTGTAACTATACCCAGGTCATCATTAGCAAAAGGTTCCAGGTTGGAGGACGTTGACATGGTGCTGTCATTGTCCAGAGATTCGGCGTCATCCCCGTTTTTCACCGTACCATGTGTGAGCCTCAAGTTCTTCTCCAACACTTCCTGAAAAAGGTGAGCATTCTGTTGTGAGGCACACACAACACACAGCAAACAAAATGGTTTTGCCCGATTGTCCTCCGAGAATAAGAAAATGGCTGACTCCCTGTGGAAAAAAGCCTGACCTCCTCCAGAATTCCTAAAGCACAAGAAATTACCAGCATACATAAACAAAAGCATTGGTGTCTCCTTGTGCCATTCTCAGACATTTCATCTATCATTCTTGAAGAAAGGTATTATTCAGACAGACAAAGGCCTGGCTTCCAATTAGCAGAACCCTAGGGACCTTGGCATAGAACAAAGAACACATGTCTGATCTGGCAAACAAGGCTGAGAGAGAAGGGCCATTTCTCTCTGACAGACCTCTGAAGTTTTGCTGTCAGTGTAATGCCAAAGACAATAAAGATGGGGGTGAAACACATTTAATAAGTGAAAAATGGAATACAAGAAAGAATGAAAAAGACGAGGCAGAGGAGGATAAAAGGAGACAAGCCTGACACAGAAACTGAGGAAAGTTGAATTGAGAGGTAAAAGAGGAAGCAAATAAAAGTAAGAGACATGGGAGGATGTGACAGTGAGCGTTGGAAAGAAATTCTTGGACAGGAGGAGACTTTAAGGACACAAGCCAAGAGAGGAAGAGAGCAAAGTAGACAGTGTGAGAATGTCATATTGGGTTGAGATGTGTCTCTTACTGCATCACTGGTTGCCAGACTTTCACTGGGTGTGAGTTCAGACTGAGAGCCTGCAGCCCACGCTGAGGGACCAAGAGGGGGCAGCTGGTCTTCAGCTGCACTCTTCTCTGCCAGGTGCCTTGTCACTATATCCTGAGGGAAAAGCAGGGATTGATTAAAACTGTCAAAGGAACATCCCATTCCTATATCAAGAATATTGACTCAAACAATTACAGAGCCTCTGACTCAGCCACCACATGTATCTATACTTACCTGTAGGGAGTACAGTGCCCTCTGCCGCAAGTAGTCTGTGTTGAGCAGCTGCAGCTCATGGAAGAGCTCGATGAGAAAGTGAGGTCGGGACTCATTCTGTGATATCAAAGTAGCCACTTCAGAGTAAATGGTCTCCCTCAGTGCCTCAAAAAGTGAGAAGTCGCTGCTGGCATCTATGGATTCAAAGTAACAGTCTGAAATTTGGATCGATCCACAATCTCATCCATGAAAAGAAAAAAAAAAACAACATGACTCGAAACAACCGTTTTACAGGGCAAAGGACTCTGAACATAAACCATATCTTCCAGGTTTGGAAGCAGGCAGCCACCAGCCCATGCATAGGATGCTTAGGTGACATAAGAACACAAACAAATAATGCTAGGATGCATGGTGATTTTACCTGGTGCTTCTGTGCATGCAATTCTGTTAGAGAGGAAGGGTGTTCTCCAAGCATAGGCTGTGAGTAAGATAAATTACAGTGACGACAAAAGGAAATGGACCCAAAATTATAACATGACTGTGACAAATGACCAAACAACAGTAAATAAAAATACCAAAAAGATATAACATTATGACCAAAAAAACAGACTTTCAGACACAATTTAAGCTTGATGTGTATATTAAATATATATATATATATATATATATACATATATGTATATACACAAGAGAGGGTATAGCACAAAACTGCAAGTATGTTTAACCATACCAGAGGAGAGGTCATTTCGCTTGTTTGCATTCCTGGTTTTGCTGTCAAGTTTCTCTTGAGTCAGTTTGTCCAGTAGACTCTGATTCTGATCCTTCTGACGAGACTGGACTGCCCTCTCCTGGGCAAAATCTGCTGTGCTGCTAATGCTGTCACTGTCCTGGTCTGAGGAGTACAAAAAAGAAACATGATCAGTGTTTTCTGTGTGATGTTGTGTGGCCTAATTTTGCAACACAATCATTCACACAATAACCATGGGCAGAGTTACTAAGAGAGCTATGGGAACAAGGACATTATTCATTTGTAGATATGAAATACTAAGACAAGGGAACAATATAAGCAAACTGGTTGTGTAAATTACTAATTTGAAAAAACGATTTGTGGGAACAAATTACTAATCTGGTGAGTCAACTGATCAAAGAATTTCTCTCCCTAAACGTAACAGGATCTGATTATAAACAGTCTGTGTTGTTGCATTCTATACTGTATGTTGTTGCTGTAATTATTGCATGTCTCCAACTTAAATACCTTGAGCATTCTTGTTGCGCCCTTTGCTCCTCCTACGTCGACTTTTGGAAGTTGGCGTTTTGCTTCGGGATGCCAGATTGGCTTGGGCGGAGGCCTTTCGGCCAGCCCGGAAAGTCTTGGTGACAGTGGTGGGGTCAACAGGGTCAGGCATGCTGCTGAAGCTTTCCTGGGAATCCCGGTCAAAGTCCTGGTGTCGTGAGTGGCGTTGGGCCAGAGTGGGGGAGGAAGAGGGAGATGCTTGGTGCTCTGTGTTACATGGGTGATGCTGGGTACTGTTTATGTAGGAGGTGTTAATCCAGCCAGCAGGCCTAAATGGGACACACAGAAAATTAATGTATAAACTGCAGTGCTGTGATAAATAAGAATGTCCTATTACAACAACAACAACAAAAGATGAACATACCCTCTCTCTGTAGCAGAGTTAAGAGGAGAGCGCTGCAGTGGAGGAGGGAAACTCATGTACTCTGTTTTGACAGAAGTGTTGGGGTCTAACTGCTGCTTTTGGTGGTCAGGGCTTGCCTGACCAGCTGTACCCTGAGGGAACTGACCCATGGCCGGGGGAAAGAGCGGATAAAGGTTAAAGCCTGCAAAGAGAAAATTGCTTGAGTTAGTGTGTTAATGGCTCAGATAAACTTTAGACTTTGTTCTCTTTTCTGGATGAGATCTCCATCTCATTAACTATTTCCTCAAGGTCAGGTAAATGACTTCTCACAAAAGGTGAGGTCAACTTTTGATTTAATATTTTTTATTTATTCTATCAAAATTACATCAAGATGTAATTGGACCTGTATATCATGCATATCCAAGTATGTGCACCCTCATTAACCATTAATGAGAATTTCCTATCAATGTTTACATTTAAACAGTAACTTAAAATTTGTCATAACCCAACTGCTAAAATGATCATATATTCACTACACCTTTGTCTTTTCAGTTAAAGATCAACTGTTTTGTATTAGCATTTTTTTCTAAATAAAATGAGTCTGCCTGACTGAATCACTTTAAAAGAATCTGTAAAATATCCAATTACATACAACTTGGCAATACATCACTGAATTCAAATATTAATTAATTGACTAACTAGTAATATATATAAAAATATATATAAATAATTACCATTTTAAACATTTTATTTTTGTACAGCAACTTAACTGCTGTAAAGCCTGTTGCTTGTGTCTTACTTAAATGTCTCGGCTCTCTTTTGCCTCTAATGCATACTGTTCTGTCAGCAGTGCGTTGTGTGAACTAATGAATATACATGTCATACTGGGGGGGAGTGGGGATAAGGCAGCAGCTGAGATGTTGTTGGCTGAAGGATTGATGGTTGAAGTGAAGGGCAGGAAGAGACCAGGAGAGACTGTGGGACGGGAGCTGGATTCCTGGGAGGAGGCCTGGTTCCGTGTCTGCCAACCTGCTTTTAAAGAGGAGGATGGCGGCGGTGGCTGCTGCTGCTGCTGCTGCTGGCGCAGTAGCTCATTCAGGACTTGCTTTAGTCTGGAGGGGATTTAACAGAACAATATAGGAAAACTGAAAAGATGAGGAAGGAACACTATTTAAAAATTAAGAGGTATACATTTGTATTCTATTGCTTTCACCTTTGTACATTGTTTTGTTGCCACGCAAGTTGGGTGTAACACTGATTGAGCTGGTGCATGACCAGATGGACCTGGGGTGATGATACATTGTTGGGTAGCACACTGTACTGTCCTGTCAGCAGAGTTTGCAACATATATGACAGTGTCTGTGGAGGGAGTTGAGAGAAGAATGAGATTTATTTACACATGTAATGCTTTCCTTCCATTAAAAAATACAAAGATTGTCATGAATTGACTTCAAAAAGGAAGACTACACTGGCAATTCCAATATGACAAATCAAGTCTTTGTGAATGCAGCAGTTTATGTCATTTAATGTGTATTCATTCAACATTAATGCATCTCAATGTGCATGCATGTATTTGTATTTGTTCAGTAAGCCAACCTGCTGGTCCTGCAAAAGTGTCTGACACATGCTGGTGCTGAAGTCCAGCTGTCTCTGCAGCTGGCTGACCTGCTCCTGCCAGTGGCATGAGCCCTCGGTGAAGGAGAGCTCAGAGGCCCAGCAAAGGTTCTCCTGGCGTCGTGTACCTCCATGCTGGTTTCCAGACTGGTTTAAAGTCCTGGATTTCTGTTGTTGCTGTTTAATGTTAGGCTTGGCATGAAGAGATGGATGCCCTTCTCCCTCTCCTGAGAAGGCTGGTGGAGGCTTCAGGTTGCTGTAGACAGACAAAAGTCAGCATATGATTTCAGATGATTCTGGATATGAGTATTGGATATTTACATAATTCCTTCTACAGTCATGTGGTCTCACCATCCTTGGTTCTTTCTATTGCTGTAAGAGAGCTGGTTCCGACCAGATGAGTAGATATGAACATCGTCAGAGCTGCTCTCTGAACATTCTTCCTGCTCCTCTTCCTCCTCTGGCCCCAACTCGGAGCGATAGCTGTCATCATCATCAAGGTTGCATGGAGTGGAACCCCAGGTAGCCATCGTCCTAATGACCAATGAGCATAATGTAACACATCTTAATCTGTTTTTCATGAATTATCAGTTTTAATCACTACACATTTCATTTTTTGTCTTTTTATGGAAGATGATCTATTAGGCACAAGTCATTATGACAAAACTCTGGAATTACAAATATGACCACAAATATACTTTCGTTTTTTGCACCAGAATTTAATAGATCTTTCTGCATGACTGCATTCAACCAGATTCGACAATCTGTCTTTGAGATCCCACTGTGATGATATTCTATTAAGAATTCCATTACTTTACTGTTGGGCCCAGGATATTCCTTCCTCGCAGGAAAAATGTGCAGCACAAAACAATTTTTGTCTTCATTTCCCTTAAAAGTAATATTTGAGTCCAGTTTCACAGAGCAGACCAATTCAATTGGTTAGATAACTTCAGTTAAACCCAGCAACAGCTCTCTTTCCTTCAGTCCATGTTCAAGGGTATTGCAAGTTTTACTAAGCACAGTAACTTCAAGCTTCCTGATAAAAAGTCCTCAACAATTGTCCCCTACCTTTCATCTCTACTCTGTGAGGGTGTAGCACCACCTTCTGGATCCTCAATCCTGTGGGCAGAGTCATTAAAACCACTTCGCCTCTGGTGTTCAGCCATCAGAGACTCTAGGTGCTTCCGCCGCTGGCGTAGTTCTTCCCGCAGGATCTGGTGACGACGCATCTCTGACCAAAGCTGCTGCGAATGCATGAGCAGAGCAGAGGAGATAGGTTAACATATGTACAGATATTGTTTTGAGCCAAAGCTCTTTTGGTGTGCAGGATAGAGTATGTTACCTCATTGTCAGGGACTGAAGAAGTAGCAGCTTCTGGAGCCGTGGGTTTGAGCATATTTGAATTGGTTTTAGGTCCAGAGGACATAGCCTGACCACTTGCTGGAGAGGGAAATGCAGCTGGAAGCTTCCTCAGTGAGCCCTGCTGGCTAATTGTGCTGGACACAGATGACTATGAAAAAATAAGAGGTATAGCGTATGTTCACAGTTCCTTAGTATAATAATGGACTTCATAAACACAGCATGTAGCAACAGGTTTCACAATCAGCTTTTGGCCTCATCTGTCAATGGCTTAAAAACTGAAATAAAATTTAAAAAATCTTGTATTAAGATACATTTTTCATACAAAGAAATACATTTCAAATTTGCTGTATGTGCATGTTCATTAAAGTAAAATACCTGGAGGTCAGGGCACGCCCACTGGAGGTCGTGGATTTTGCCCTGGATTTCCATCAGCCTCTGGCGCTCTTCATGGAGCTGCTTCAGCTCCTCCTTGTGCTGACGCAGCTTCTCTTCGTACAGCTTCTCCCTGGTACCCACAGTTTTGATGCAAAGCAACATTTAACAGACATCAAAAAGACACAAGAAATAGCTACACATTCAGAATATGCATAATAATCATTTGTAACAATTACAAAACTTTGTTGTACAGGCTTTTTAGAGCTTTCATTCACGTACCTGGCCTTGCTAGAGAGAGAGAGGTCTCTTGGATTCTTGTTGACTCCTGCCGCCAAGGGCCCCATCATAGTAGCTCTGGTATTATTTGGCTGTTCATGTAGAGCTTCATCCTCATTAGCTGTTGTGCCATCTGTGTCATCACTCTGGATTTACACAGAATCACTGTTACTGTTCAAGCAAGTGTGGCATGTGAAAAGTTGAGATATAGCATTAATCCATCAAAGCTTTGACAGTTAAGATTACATTTTATTGATGTCCCTTAGAATTGAGGACAAAGTGATCATTTCTGTCTCATTTTGTACCATATTTAACGAAGACAAGAAAAAATCTGCTGTAGATGAAAAAAAAATTGTCCTATTAAGCTTTTAATTTGATGGTCCTTAGTGCAACACAGCTGCAAGAGATGGGCAGGAGGGCAGGACATGTTCCTTCTCAATTTGAGGGCATGTGCTCTTGCTATCAGTGTTGCTATCATAACTGCCATTTCTACCAAAACAAACAAATGAAACAAAACGATACAACAAGGTCTCTCAAGGTTATCAAAAGTCATTCTGCTAATTATCTTACAGAGGTAAAAGTGAAGGATGCAGGTTATAGAAAAGTGGATATGACAACTACATGATAATCATAAAATTATTCATAGAATGTACTTAACATCACCAACTGATGACATATGACGGTGTAATGGTATCAGTGTGGACATTTGTTTCCATTGTTCCCACAAAATAAATTATGTATGACAGGGCAGAAACCTGACATTGCACTGCTCCTTTGCATTTGAAATTTTAGCACGTTGCATCTCTGGCCAACACCAAACCATGATCACAAAAACTTGTTTCCCATTAACAATTCCCATTTGTCAAACTGTCACGGAAGATGCTTTAATAAATCCCCTTATGTTTAATATCACGCTCCCATCTTCCCCACCTGAACCATGGCCACAAGCTCCTGTAGCTGCCGGAGTTTCTGCTTGGCTGTCTGCCGCTGAACCTTCTGGACGAAATCTGTATCATTCCCCAGGCTGCTCCTCCGACTGGACCCTGAAGCCTCACTGTCTGGCACAACAGCCTGTGCCCCTTCGACATTATTGAAATCATCCTCATCATCCTCATTGTCATCCTTGACCTGATTATATGGGGTATCCCTGTTATACTGGCATTCTGAACGGGAGGAAAGTGGCAGAGAAAAACAAATAAAAATGTTCTGTAATTTCTCAGTAATTATGCAGTTTAAATGTGTCTCTTGACCTCTCAGCATTGCTGTGGAATTTCAATAACATCCTCCTCCATCCTTTTTCATAAAAGGTCAATTGAATACTTTATTTTGAATTTCATATCTGGCTTTGCAATGAACTGGATTTTGCTTAAACTACACTGAGAGACTTCCTGTAAGTTACAGTTAAATATAACCATAACGTAACACCAATTTCACCACTTCAAGTATACCTTCCAACTACAAGTCTTCACCACTCCAGCCAATCAGGTCAGGTGAGGTGTTCTCTCTCCATTTGGGCGTGTTCTGGTTGACCACATTTTGAATTAGGTCTAATTATTCTTCGGTCTATTTCAGGCCAGGTCTCTCTTTTTTAAGAATTGATATATGCACAGCAGGTTCGAGTTTGTTTCAGTTTGGACCCTTGAAGCCCTCTGCTTCCGACCTATCTGCCAGTCACCTACTTTGATGCCAAAATTGCATCTCTGGACATTACATGTGTGGTTTTAGTCATCACAATTTGAATATATTTTATGTACATTGGATATTTGTACTGTACATCATTTCAGAAGTGAAGATCTATGCTGGTATGATAGCATAGGGCTACCCAAGATACGTGTAAATGCCTGGTGGAGCAGGGGTCTGTGTGTGTAGGAGTGTACCTATAGCTGAGGGGATGTTGAGACTGCGGAGATTGACAGCTGAGCGGTTGTTGATCTCACACTCTGTGTTCAGTCTGCCACCCCGGTTATTGGTGCTCCTGACACTGCGGCCATTGGTCAGGCTGTTCAAGTCTGTCCAGTTCCCACTGTGCTGTGGGTTTCTAAACAAATACATTGCTGTGTCAGAGCAGCCAGACACAAAAGTGCCTTATAAGGAAATGCGGCTCTTTGTGCTTGAAGACTGAGCGTTTAATCAATATTTATATCAACAAAGAGGTTAACGTTCTGTCACCAAACTGTGGTCAATTTTGCATGATTTGTTGGTGAACAGTTAATAATGCACGCATCATAAAATCAGGAGTCAAATTACCCACAATGAGCTAATCATGCTTTAGTAAAACTTGAGGTCACCAAAACTTTCACTTTTACACTTTTGTGTACGTTTTTCAGTATAATTTTTTTATTCCTGAAACAGAATAAATAATAATTAATTCATATACTGCATTCCAATCCAAAAACACCACAGGCAATTAGATACACTGCTGGTCTCTTAACAAAATTGAACAGTTTTAGTCTCAAAAAGCAATATTTATTGCTGGTTTAATGGATTGTGTTGCATTATATTGTAGAGATGTTGCTTTAATTGTTTACAGCCCTTGTTAACTTGTTTGTCTTCCCTTGCTCAGTGTTAAAAACAGCTATGATACACAATATGTGACTATACATCAGTGCCCACAGAAATATTGGTGTTGCGGTGTTACAGGGGGATGTTTGCAAACCAACCTTATGTTAGTTATGGGCTGACGGTTCTCCTGTTCAGAGTCAAACATACACTCAAATATAGAACCGTCCTCTGTCTCCACCTCCTCCTCCTCCTCATCATCATCGTCATCTTCCTTCACATTCTCATTGACTGCATCCACGATCATGTCAGATGACTGCTCGTAGTACTGCACAAATTCCCGAAGCTCATTCAGACGCTTGTGGACCTCTTTTAGCTTCCTGTTGAGGACAGAAAGGGAGTTATGGAGAAAAAGGACAAATTATGTGATACTTTCATAATACTTTCATCCCATCCTCTACACAAAAGGAAAACTTATAGTGTACCTGAGTTTGTCTGTGGAGTTTGAGCTGTCCTGGTGCTGTGTGAGAGTGGGATGGAAGGAAGTGGAGGCTGAGGCCCCATTAGAGCATAAAGTAGGGGGACAATCTGATGATCCTCTCACACTCAGACTGCACTGTGTTGACATGCTACGACCTAATGAAGACATAATCTAGTTAAATACATGGGAAGAAAAACATGAATTGCAAAAGAGACAGCTGAAGAAATGTGCTTACAAGAGTTGTTGTTGAGGGTTTGGTCTCTGAGTGAATGCAGCTCCTGCAGGATCTTGTCCATGGTCTGCTTCTTGTCTTGTAGTTCTTGGAGCTTTGTGAGCTTGGCACTGGCAGCTGTTGCCCCTGTGTCTAAGCCATTGTGGGGGCCAGAGGCAGAGTGAAGGAGGGGCCTGTGCTGAGGGGGGCCAACAGGCTGGGGAGCCCTAGATCTGCTCACCTCTCTAGAGAGGGAAAGACTCTCTGCCTGGCGCCGATTGTCTGGGACGGTTTTAGTCTGTAAGGTATACATAATGGAGGACTTGCATCACGTTGTTGCCGAATTACACAATTAAGAAAACTGCATAACGTTACATTGATTAAAAACCAAATATATAATCTATTGACATGAAGTGTCAAATGAAAGTTTGACTATGACTGAATGAGAATATTATTGTTCATCATCTTCAAATAATTGTATTGAGACGAAATTCTCACACTGGTTCACAGATCAGATCCCTATATCTAAATAAATGAAAGGTTAACATTTACAAAAGCCTTTCACAGAATGAGAACTTCAAATTTGCACTGTATATATTTTAAAATAAGTAAGTAAATAGAACTTTTCAATAACCAAAATGCTTTATTATTGCAATATAAATTTGGTCCATATCGTCCATTCCTATGACTACAATTCCTTTGATTGCTTTTATGTGTTGCAAAGCATAGTTTTCTTCTGCAATACACCAATTAATAGTAAGCTCAGAGTAGGGAAGATGCCCAGATGGCATAATGCTACTAGATGAGATGATTATGGCAGATGATGGGTGTATATTACCTGTGAGTCGTGAAGTTGGTTGTGGAATCTCTGGATCAAATCGTTCAACTCATCATTCAGCTCTGATGTGAGGCTCAGGCCTGACACACTGCCTGTGGTTTCTGTGACAACTACCAAATGCAAAAGGAATTGAATAAAACAGATTTGTTTGGTCTGTGCACATATTAGTTGTTAAAAATAACTTAAAATGTCAGAAAAAATAAGCTAAACACAAGGTAAAGTAAATAGTGACACATTAAGAAGTAATTTATAGTCCATCAAAAACCTGTGAATTAATTCATTTAAAATCACCCATTTGCTGAGTGACATATTTTTCTCTGCAAAAAGTTTAGATTTTTCTTTTGTTCCTCTGGAGAAAAAAAGGTCACTCAACAAAATATTCAGACTTTCCTCAATTCCACACACAACTAACTATAACTTATCTATGAACATGCCCGTGGCTGTCAGTGTCTCACCAGTGTCCTCAATCACAGCCAGTGCCTGTTCCGCACTGTGCTGCATAGCCAGCAGTGCTTCCTGTCTGCCCTGCAGGGCCCTGAGCTGTTCCTGTTGCTCCAGCATCTTTTTCAGCAGCTCATGTTGCTTACGCAAGTTCTCCAACTCTTCCTTCTGGTCACCTTGCACAGCTTCTGGCTGTCCACCCTGCAGAATACATACCCACACACTTTTACAAATAATGAATCCACCAAAGCACATCAACAGCAAAACTGCACGACAGTAAAGGCAGGAGAGGCACTGACAAAATCAATATACCAATCCTACCATGGCAAAAGACAAGTTTGATTAATTCACATTTGAAGAACGTTGTATCATTTGATGAAAATCATACTGGTATAATGCAACAGAACATCCAGAAGGGCAGAGTGCCCTACGACCAGGGGTTAAATCAGGCTGAAATGATCAGGAATGGTGTCCTGGCACCCTCAAGGTTTGTGGAGGACCACCCAAAAGCCAAATCAGTCTGTCTCAATTTCCTGCCAGGTCAGCAGATATTGGGCTAACTGAGGAATATGAAATCTGTTTGAATGAAATATGTACTAGCAAGATGTGTTTCACTTTACTTATGGTCTCTGCTGAAACGGAGCACTGTGCACTGAATGCAATGTAGTGGGTTTTCTCAACAGTAGTACAGTGTGGTGGATCACATGTTTGTTGTGCTACAGATTGAAAAATCCTGATTTAGAAGAGCGATTTGTCCCATTATATAGTGCCCGTTTTACAGACATTTGAAGTTATAAAGCTTTAAATCTAAAAATAACAAAAAAGCAAAAAAAATTGCGGATCATTCCAACTCAGTGTATCTTACAGAGGTGGACAGAGGGAGAGGAGCAAAGAGGAAGTTGCTCACCGATAACTTCTGAGGGTATTTTTGACATGATACAAATTCACATTACATGAAAGTAATCAGTTTCATATATGTACATGCCACAGCTGAGTGCAGTGACAGTTTTCCAAGTTGTTGGAACATTTCTCAGTATGACTACTTAACGAAATCTTATCCATTTATGTATGTAGCCGATCAGAGGCTGGGCTGCTCCGTTTGCAGAGATCCTTAAAATATGCAAAGTGCGTCCTAACAATATGCTTGTCTTGTCATTTGGCATGCAAGGAAAGGAGTGCCATCACACTCAAAACCCCAATTTAACACCTGCATATGACATTCTGGGTAACGGTTCACAACAACTGTACATATATGCGCATTGGAGGAGTTTGAAAGGCAAACCTCAATATTAAGAGATGTGCTCTCTGCTAATGAGCCTGAGCCCACTGCCGAGTCCAAGGTCCCAAAATCATCATCCTCATTCTCCCGTGCCTATGACAACAGTAGGGAGGAGTAGACAGTGACTCAAACACAGTAAAATTGGACTTTCAAAGTAATTAGTCAATAACTGAAAATAATTTAAAGCACTTCATGCTTTTCTGTTCAGTACATTCTATATGAGGGGATTGCACACATCGGCTGATAAACATTGTGGGAATATTGCGAGCAAAAAGAAGAGATAAATACAGGCATCCCAAAACACAAGAAGGCAGCATACTATGTCAATTCCTCATCATCAGCTGAAACATAAGTCAACTGTTGAAGTGTTTCAGGACAAAGAGAAATACAACCATTAATTATACATGTGTGGCAAGCTGCAACACTGAAAAAAAACAGCTTCTGTTTCAAATATGAATTAGCTCAAATAAAATCTTTTGAAGACATTTTTCTCAAATTGCATTCCTTTGTTTAACAGGAAAAGCATAGTAGATTCATTCCAAAAAAGACATCAGAGTGAGACAAGAGACTCACCAGCATTTTCTGCAGAAACCGAAAATAGGACCTCTCTTGCTCTTTGAGGTGGTTGATGAGATGGGAAAGGCGCTCCACGTTGGCTGGCACATCATTCTTCTCCACCAGGTCATCCCTCATGGAGCTGACCTTACTGATGTACTCTCGGATCTGTACTAACTTGCTAACCACCTGAGACCACACAGAGAGACGTGGGTGGTATAAGAGTGTGACAGAATACCAGGTATGTAACTGAAGAGAAGACAGAGCAAGATGTAAGGAAAGGTAAGTGAGCAGCTGTAGAGATATTTTAGACTGGGCTTAACAAGGGCAGAAAGAGGGTTGGGCATCAAATTCACTGGGCACCAGGGGTGGCATATTTATAAGTTGCCCTAAATACAGCCGAGTTGCAGCTGCACAAGCTCTCGCTCACTTTTATCCTTGTTCCAGTTTCTCAGTCTGGAGTGCACCGATACTTAGATTCCAATTCCATGTATACAGTATATGAACAGAAACTCAAACTTTAAAGCAAGGTAAAGATAACAAACCGAGAATAATAAAAATACGAAAACATCAGTGATATTTGACTGGGTCTTTGCATCGGAATAATCATAAATCAGCAGGGGTCTGTTAATGTTGCTTATCAATGTCAAACACTCGTCTGTTACCTCAATGAATGCTACCATTTCAAGCTTTCTAAACAAACAGAGCCAGTCTAGCTTTGTGTATCTCCAGGGAATGTTCACTCCAAAACAGTGAACATCAGTGTAGCATTACAAAGGAAAGTTCAAAAACACTTCTATACTGATGTGGATTTGCCATTGTATATGGGACAACTGACTAATCCATGAAGTAGCCACGATTGAGTGACTGGGGAAAATATGTAATTTATGTTTTTCTGGCCGATATCACATTTGCATTTCAAATCTTCATAGAGGTTTGTGGTGTTACTCTCCACATTTTTTCTCAATTGAAACTACAGAAAACATAGAAAATGCTTTTTGTATTGTTGTCATTATAAACATACAGTATCAACCAATTCCATCTTAACCTTGATGCAAATATAGATAATAACAAACTGCAAACAGTTGATCCTATTATATCCTGTTTAACAAGTAAACTATCAAAGCTCTTTCTTAAATATTTACTGGGTAAAGTAAAAATGTATTTAGGAAGGCTCAAATGTGGGACAGATAAAAAAAATTATTTTAAATTAAAATCAAGCTTGAAATTTCCTTTCTGTTTATTTTGTAAGCAGGGCTTCTCAATCATGAAATGAAAGCAAGAACTGATGTAAAATTATTACCTGGCTGCTGTCAATGCCAGTCTCTCCTCTCCCTAATTCTCTGTGGGAAAACAGCCCCCGGTCAGTTGCACCATGGCTGTGCCTAGGAGTTTCCTTGGTGGCAACCACAGGGGTCAACGTTCCCCTCAGCCCTGGGCTCTGCTTCTTTGCTTCCTTGGTAATAGCTGGAGTAGTTGGGGCAGAGGAGGAAGGAGGGTGCAGTTCCTTGCTTTTGTTAGTGTTTACATGCAGAGGTAGGAAGTTGTAGGGCTTCTTGTTTTCTCCAGCTAACTGGCGCTGGTTGTTGGCAGCTGTGACACGGCCCTGGGAATCACTACCGATGCTCCTCTAGGGAGGGAAGGGGACAGCAGACAGATAAGCATTAAGAGTTTTGATCATGATTGTATCACTGAATGCTGATTGTGTCATGTATGACACGAGTTACTAATGGCAGAGATGATCAAATTAAGTCACATAGTATACTGTACTATGTTCATAATAGAAGACTGTAGCCGCACTTTGTTGCCAGATTAGAGCTTTGTACTATATTAACTCTGAGAAAATCAGCACCTTGTCATACAGACATTAACAGCACAATATGGTGAAAGCTAAATAAAATATTTAAACCAAAACAAACCAAAGGAACCAAACACTTGTATATTTCTGATACACTGTGAATACCCTAAAGATTTTGAATTCTGCAGGGTTTTCCGTAGCATTTTTTAGGTCTTAGGTGCTGTTGTCCAGTGGCGGGGAGGGGGGGGGGGGGGGCGCCAAGCACAAGGGGGGAGACGGGGCGACACTGTGCA
>OMOW01087695.1:1242-20249 GCA_900312555.1 Lamprogrammus exutus
TTGTGGAGGTAGCAGAGGACAGAGAAAGAAGAAAGAGAGAAAAAAAAAAAAAAGAAAAAAGAAGAAAAAGGAGGGGGGGGGGGGGGGAATGGGGAAAAAAAGGAAAAAGAATGCTGAGGTCAGGCCCTGAGCAACAATAGTGAAGGGCCTGCCAGCAGCCTGAGAAAGAAGGTGAGGCTGGGGAAGGAACCAGCGGCACTTTGTATTGGTTAATGTATTCATAATTCATCCAATTCATTAATGATTGTATTAATTTATGACAGACTTTATTATTTTCATTATCACCTTTTAGTCAGATTAATAACAGAAAGAGAAAAGTAGGCATGTTGTGTTTATAGTGGCGTTCTGTCTGTGTTTCCTCCCACAGTTAAGAGACATACAGGTTATGTGAACTGGAAACAGGAAATTGATAGGTGTGAATGTGATTGTAAATCAATTGTGAATTGACTGGTGATTGTACAAGTTGCATCCTGCCTTGCGCCCAATGACCACAGGGATAGGCTCCAGTCCCCCCATGACTGCTCAGAATATAGGAGGTATAAAGCGTGGTGGATGGATGAAAAGACTGCATTAGTCTGTGTATCTTCACAGCAGCTCAGATGTAGTTTAGAATGATTACACTCACTGGTTAGCATTTAAATCATATCTGGTCTTTTAATTGTTGAAAAAAATATTCAAGTATTAAGATTCTACAAGACATAGGATATCAAGTGCACAAGCAAAGAAAACTTTTGTTGGTGGAACAATCAAGGCCACATTGGCTAGAAGCGGGTGTATGCACCCCTCTGTGGAGCAGGCGGGGTCCCGCTCTGCTGCAGCTGGTGCCGGAGCTGCTGGGAATATGGATCTTCCAGGGATTTGACTGACACCGTCGTCTTGGGCCCGGTCTTCCACTCGATGCCACTCTCATCTACCACGGAGGCCTCCACGTTGACAGTGTGGGTGCCCAGAATGGAGAAATTCAGTAGGAACTGGGTGCTGAAGTAGTCATTGTGGGGTTCTACCCGCTGCTCAATCTCATTAGTTTTAGTGTCTAATGGCATCTGAAATATAGGGAATGTGGGGAAAGATGAAAAACAACACAGCTATAACAGAGAACTACGTGCCAAGTGATCATTTATTGCTCGGGAAGCAATAACCAATCAAACGCTACGAACCTTGAAGTCAGGCCCCGTCTTGTTCTGGAGAACAGAAGTGACGTTGAGACAGACAGACTGGATCTTGCGGAACAATCCTGGGGTTGAGCCGTGCTGCACCACCCCCTCCACCTTCAGAGTCAGCTGCTGGCTGCTCTGCACAGGGATTGGCTCACTTGGTGTTCGTGGGGATGGGGAGAGGGCCAACTGGAAAATAAGAAAAAACATGCTGATATGAGCTTTAAGGGGTTTAACAGGTGACTGGTAAAGACATAACCCATACTGTACAGTACACACACTCATAGCTATCTAATACTGATACAGTAAGCATTGTCTGCTTTCTCTTGGCAATTTGTTCTAGCTCCTGTTGCTCAATGAAGTCTTTGAACTGATACAATTCTGAAATAAGTCAAGATTAACAATGAGGTGCAAAGGCCTGAGTTTGCAACACTCGAGGGGCCAGATTTACTAAGGCTTTGCTGGGCTTTTACAGACAGTAACGAGACAAATACCGTTTGTCCATATTTACTAACGTGACGCACCGGGGGTTTGCACTGGTGAAATGAGAGAAAGGCTGCATCCCTGAAATGTGCATGCTTGGGTTCATGCATATGCATTTTAGGGCGTGATGATGTGAAGCTGCAAAAAAAAAATGGGAGGGGCGAATGGAAATGTATGCATATGACTCGCTAAAGCTGATTTATCATGGCTGGTCACCGTTGCAGCAAAGGTAATTGTGTCTATGATTTACTGTCTTTGAAAAGCAGGTGTTAGCATCTTTCCAGCCCTAGATTGTAGGCATGGCAGCTGTTGTCATTATTCGGAGGAGACATCGTCAGCGTGGCAGAGTACGTTTGCGAAAGGAGAGAGAGTGTTTCTGAATCGAATATCGCTTTTTGGCATGGCAGAGGAGAAGGTGAGATCAACCTACAGGCTCCCAAGTCATGCCATACTCCAGCTACTGGATGAGCTTGCAGATGATATGGAGCCAACAGCAAAGGGAAGCCACGCCATCCATGTAGCGACAAAACCTCTTTCCACGCTGCATTTCCTGGCTTCTGGCTCATTCCAGCGCACAGTCGCTGCATTAGCTGGGCTCTCACAGGCCGCGTTTTCAAATGCGCTGTCCCTGATGCGGAAAGCTGTGCCGCGTCGAATGTCGCGCAATATCACATTTCCAAACCGAGAGGCCCTTTTATATCGTTTTCTTGACAGACGCAAGAAGCGTCTTAAATACCAGCAGCGCATTCAAATCAACCCGCTGCAGCTGTGCTCATTTACATAATCAGTCTTAGTAAATATCCCGCTCAACTGAGAACATGCGGCGACGCAGACATTTGCGGCCTGGGCGGTAATTTGCGTCATGCTTAGTAAATCTGGCCCTGGGACTTCAAGACATGGATGACGGCCAAATACTCACTTGTTAGCCACGTAGTTTGTGGGTGTGTCTAACCACATCTTTAACATGTTGATGTAAACATATTTCAGATGCAAAGCAACAATCAAAAACAACGGTTTCAGGGCTGGTCTTGAGTCAGGACCAATGGGTTTGTCTTATTGGATGCATTTTTACAGGTGTCAACCTCATGTTTTGCAACTTGGACAATGTTCAACATAGTCCTTAGTCCACTATATAAATGAGGAAAATAAAAAGCAATGTCTCCCCTTCATTTGTTAATGTTTCAGGTTTCACCTTGACTTTTTTTTTCATTAAAGTGAATGCAAAAGTTACCTTGATGCTGGTTGACTGAAGCTTTTGAAAGAAGTACCTCTGGAAAGACAGCGGAACTTTGAGCAAAGCTATGACAGCGTCACAAAGACAACCTGTGTGCTGAAGAACAACAGAAAACAACACACTAAGATGGTTGAAAATATTAGCAGTGACTAAGAATGAGTGCAGCAGGAAAGTGAGCTTGTAAAAATACGAGATGCACTGTGCACTACACAAGGTATAAGGCAAGGTGGGAATAATTAAGCATAAGTCAAACTTAGTGATCACTGGTTTTCCACATTCATCTCACCAGGTAAGAAACAGGAGGGTGTTTCTTGCTCAGTCCCTCCACTTCCTCAAGCACACGATTGAAGACTGACATCATCCGTCGCTCGTATTCACTCTCTGTCTGGACAGACCCCAGGGTGCCGTAATCTTGAAAACTAGATGAGAAAGATCAGACAGATACAGTTTCAATCAAATGTCTGCTGGGAGAAAGTGTGTTTGATAGAAAAAAAAATCACTTTAGTACTCTGAACAAGGAAAACCCGTATCAAATTAAATATAAGGCATTTATTTCATTACAGTGTCAGGTACATCAAGTATGTAGGCTACATGGGCTTACAAGATGGTTGTTTACAGCATGAACATGTTATAATTCATATGAATTGATATTTTCACTTGCACTACATTCTACCATACATACCAGTTTATTTAATTTTGTAGTAAAAATCCTACCTTTGTAAAGGTTATAATATTCACTTTTTAACAATGGATCTGAAAAGTGCACAGTACACTTGATGAAACGATGCCAACACACCCATTGTGTGCATGCAGTACAGTCTTTCAGAGCTACAGCTCTTTTTATGCATCTCCATGCTGGCAGCTTGTGCAGAATGGTCACCTGATAGTAGACGTGCCCTTGAAAGAGACTTACAAACAACAGAGGGAGTAGTTGGCGGTGGCTATCGTTTATTTAGTGATAAAAAGAAGGCAAATAAGATGAAGGAGATCGTTTGTCCTCTAAATCAGAGTAGGAAGGAAGGTGGAGAATTTTTCTATGACTGTTCCAACAAACGTGGAGGTCGAATGTGTCGCTTCAACAGCAGAGGAAGCAATGAATGAATAAAAAGCAAAAGTCGAGCTCTGCCATGTGATATTTGAACCAGCTATAGCCAGGAGGAGGTATCAGGAGTAGAAATGACAAATGTTGGTTGAGCCTGCATCACTGCACTTTGCCAAATTAATTTTTTTGCGCTGGAAAGTTCTACTTCCTATGATGGATGCGGGGGACTTAATGCTACGGCCGTTTTTGAGGCTGTAATTAGTAATGGTGCATTGTATTGGACAGCAATCTAATGAAAGGTTCCTATTAAGTATGTTTAAATGCATGTAAAACTTTGATTATACAACCAATTCATTAATTTTTTCCAACCATGTAAACACCATAATTAGATTGCATCAGTGATCACATAAATCAATGCAAGTTACTCTGAGCAACAGACTAGCTGCCTCTGCACCTCCTCCTATTAGGCAACGCTTCATTTATATTCAGTGAAACACAGTGTTTTCCCTGGACAAAAATTATTAGTGGGTGGTAACTGAAAATGTTGGGAGTCGGGGCTGCACTAGCCATAATGGCACATCTTCATATTTGAGACTGTTTATGTGATCGGTGATGAATATATTCAGGAATAATGTGGACGAGCATAGTGGAGGAGTTTGTGGTAGTGCCGACGGGGGCAGACAGAGACCAATTAGTGGGTGGGGAAGGGGAAACCCTGGAATCCTCTTCATTCCTTAATTCCATCCGTGAATATATCTGCCTCAAAATTTTGCCTCAATTCCAGTACAGAAATAAATAAATAAAAATAAAATGTAATTAATTTTCTAATTTCTGATTTATCCGAACAAACTGTGACAAATCAGAACCAGCTCTCACCTGGCTGCCTGTGGGTCCAATATTAGAGCCTCTACTACATGGGAGACAAGCAAACAGCTCTGTTGTTGTCTGTGCAGAAAGTTAAAGAGAAACATTCAAACACAAAGATATGGATGTGACTGAGTGACATTTATCTTAAAGGATACAGCTCCACATTACGCAGGGTGGCATAGTCTGCATCGAACGATGACTGGTGTAAATCAGCGTAGCGAGCGGCAAGACTTCTAAACTCGTCCATGCATACCTTCATCTGAAAACAAGAGTAAGCACTCATTTGGTTATTATTTATCACAAAGGATCAAATTTACTGTGAGTCATCAGCTTTGTTTATAATAACTTATACCAGTGTGTTACCTGCATGGAGATCCGCCCGCATCGCTGCAGCTCGTTGCCTGAAGCAAGGGCAATGGTCGTCGCAATGGCTGGGGGAGGGCTTGTTTTCAGGCTGTTGCAGGTACAAATGAGCTGTGACAGGGCTTGCAAAGTGTCGATGCGCAGCTTAATGAACTCACACTGGAATGTTAGCGGGCTAAGGGGAGTGCTGGCGGCCTGGAGGGAGAGATTAAACAGATACGCGTAAGCACGCTAACCATGAAACAGTAACTCAAGTCTTGTCTAGTTGGCCAACAGTGATGGAGAGAGATATCAGGTGTGTTAATCTATCTATCTATCTATCTATCTAATGTAATCCAATAAAGATTTGGACTGCAGTGTGTTCAGCTGCAGTCACTGCTGTGAGCAGTTTTTAATCTGTCTTCTGTGAAGGAGAGTAGTGATTTTTGTCTAACAGGTAACTGACTGTGAGGGAGGCGATGCCCTTTTGGTAGGATCGCAGGGCCTCAGCGATGGCGCTCATGGCTCCACTGTAGTCTCCATCCTCCAGGTGACTCAGGCACTGCTCTGCCTGGGAAAACTCCTTCAGGCTGTTCAGCCAGAAGTAGAAGTGCTCCGACGCCACACGGGTCCGAAGACTCTGGTACAGCTCGCTGGAGAACTCGTGGCATCCCTGTGAATCAATGATAAGGAGTGATAAGAGCCTGTCAGGTCCAGGGTTCACCGAAATCCAATACAAGAGCAAATAAAGTGCCGGCAGCACCTTGTTGATGACACAATTTAATTGAAAAACAGATATTTCAGGACCTTACTAGGTCTTAAACAAACGTAAGGGAGGCATGATGAAATCACAGAATAAGGAGCACCAAAGGCTGTCAGAGCTTAAATCAGAACATAACATTTCATAGGGATCAAGTGTACGTATCCCTGTCAGTATACTTTCAGATTTGAACATAGATACTTAAGACAAAAATGATCTGGAGTGCCTTATTCAAATAAAACAGGCCTATGAGTGGCAGTATTGATTATGTTCCATCTCGTGATCTCACCATGCGTGAGGCTTGCCGAGCGATGCGGTACACCGTCCAGCCATTGGCAACATTTTCAAGTTGCTGTTTGATGACCGACTTCACTTCGGCTGACAAAGAGGACTGGCTCACCACAAAAATCACTGTTGCCAAGGAAACCTGCAGCAATCACAGTGGGAGTGTTAAAATCCCAAATCAAATGTATTTGTACTTGAAAACACATCTGTGGCTCCAGATTGGCTTCTTGTTAGAAAGCATATACAACAGAATTACTGCTTAATATGTTGGATAAATGCTGTTTACGGCATAAAAGCTAAATTTACGTATCGTGAGATTCTTTATAAGGTTTACTTTGTAAAGAGCAGCTGATACCCTGACTCATTCAGTTTCTCACCAGGAGCTCTTGCTGTTTGTCAGTGGAGGAGTGACTGGCCACTCTGTAGAGGTCCACCAGATCTCCCAGCATGCCATCTCCCAACACCGGCATGTGGGTGGCAATGGCTGCCAGAGCGTGACACAGGAGAACACGAGAGGAGTCACAGGAAGAGTGCAGCTGGCCGAGCAGGAATTCCACTACCGATTGGCTGAGGTGGGGTCGGCTTTTCAGCAACTTAACTAACGAGGTGAGGGTGGTCTAGAAATAGCAGGGTCGACACAGAGAGGGAAGAAGACAGCTGGATTTTACTGTAGTAATACAAAGTACCTTTTGCAACACAAGAACCTTTTCAGGAACTCAGAATTATAGTTCCTGGACCGTTTTGCTTCTTCAGGGTCGGTACTCTCCAATAGAAGAAGCAACAGCGAGGCTTTGAGACTTTTGAAAAAGATTGAAGCAGAAAACTAAACTACTGAGGAGGTGCAATGTCTTCTATCTATTTATGCAATGAGGAAATTCCAGAGGGACTTTGAGTTTATAGAAAGGATTTCAAAAGATCTCACCATGTTCTGAAGTTACACATAACATGAAGCAGTGGAGAGAAACTGCTTATAAAATTAGACGCCATTACAAAAAATTCTTTGATCGAAGATCACACTGATCAAAGTGACTCAGATTGAAAGTCACATGCTATAATTTCCATAATCTTCATGGTACTAGAAGTGTGATGGGAATGCAAGCAAGGAAGTCACAAAGGAAACCATGTAGAGTAGTTCTGACTCCAGATGGATCCAGATAAAGAAGTTCCAAACTTTAGGTTTGAAAGTACCAACAATGAAGACTAAAGTTGGAAAATGTTTGGTCTATTTTGGTGTTGCAAAGTCAAGGAGCTTCATCGTGACTATCAATGTGTTCATCCACCCTGATGGTGACAGCTTTGTGCTTGCATGTCGTCTTACTTTAAGTGTGCCCTGTGCACTGGGGCTGCTGTCTTGACTGCAAAGCATCAGCAGAGACTGCACTCCCAAAACGGTGTCCTGCTCCAACTGCACTATATCTGAGCAAGAGAGAGACACACACAGTGACTCTTACCTTTGACACACAACGCACAAAAATCGATGGGATGTCAAGACAGAATTGGGAAACAAAGTGCTACGTCATTCACAAGGTAACTAACCTTTTTCTGGACAGGAAATGGCTATATTGGAGAGCACGATGACCCCGTGGGCAGCCACTGCCAGGTTGCTGTGGTAACAGCATTCTTGTGCCAGTTTTACCAGGTCAGTGAGGCGAAGAGGAACTGAAGAGCTTCCTGAAAGGAGAGGATATTTTCCAAGAGCTCCTATTAGTCCAGAATTTGTTGAATTTCACAACATAAATAAAAGCAATGGAAAGATGCAGCTAAAGCCTGGTGGGATTAAGTTGACACGCTTGAAGAAATTGTTACTGTCACAAGATTGAACTGTGTACGCCACCTGTCACGTTGTTGAAGTACTGCTTGATCGCGATTGTTCCAGAGAGGGTGGAGAGGACAGCCAGCATCCCCAGCTTCAAACTGTTATAAGGGCTTGTCAGTGCGCACTCACACAGGGTCTGCAAGCATGAACACCATCAGATTCCAAACAAGTTTTCATTCTACATTTAAAAAAAACAAAAAACTGTCAGCTTCCGAAACTCTACCTGAGTGTTTTCTCTGTTCCAAAGGTGAGGAGCCTTTTTAGCCAGGAGCTTTAAGTCATTAATTGCCAGCCTCTTAACTGCTTTTCTTGGGTCATCTTTCAGGTATTGAAGGAGAAGCTGCAGCTGTATGCATATGGAATAAAAAAGGTGAATACACGCTGAATACATATGCTTTCCTTACATTCATTTGTGCACCGGTGTGACATACCGACAGAGCTATATCACAGGGTGTCACATGCAAAAGCAAATTCAATTCAGCATGTTAATGAGCTGCAACATATTTAAGAGCCATGCTTCATACTGTTTACGCTGCTGTCAAAGCTAAATGGCCGAAGTCAAAGCAGCACGGGAAACATAAATTCTCAGATTAAGTGCTCCATATTCTGAGATAGGAGGTACAGAAGCTGCCACTATATTCAGACACAACTGGGAGTCCTGGCGCACATGGGGTGGGGTGTCTGTGTGTGTGTGTGTGTATGGACAGCCTACTGGAGGCGCAGCGGAAATTGGCGCTTAAGGAATAAGCTGGGTGACACTAGAATGTGAGAGATCAGATCTAAACGTTCCATCTAAAAAATCTGGCTAAGCAACTAAGTGGGCTCATCTATCACATTTATTGATCACTAACACATGTGAGCCAAACACAGTTCACCCAGATTTCACACTGAGTAAATTTTCCATCAAGAATGAAACAGGTGGTGATGGTGTGTGTTATGCATAGCTCATCTGGCATGCAAATGAGGACAAACCGCCACAATGCATCTTTCAATGCAAATGCTAGGAGGTCGCACTAGGGAACATGGTTGTACGCCGCTTGCCTCTATCAACTCATTCAATATTGCGCTGTTGCGTGTTTTATTAATCAGAGTCTCCTCCATCAGTGCGCGGGTCCTACCTGCTTTGGGATATCAATGAGAGAAGATGCGGCCAGCTGAGTGAAGGTGTGCAGGGTGACGATGACCATGGGAGTGGAGGGGTACGAATTGACCAGGTGCTGGAGAAGCTCTCTGCTGCTGGAGGCCAAGTTGGCATCATGGTGCATGTGCTGCAGCATGGGGATCAACTTCAGCTTCAGGTCCACTGGAGTGTCTAAACCTTGGGGGTGGAGGCACAAAGGAACAGAAATAAAATGTCGGAGCATAAGCAACATCTGTCTATTGAACATCGATCTTCAGAAACAGATGGGCAGCATAGGTGACTTTGTGCATTTGGATTCACAGTGTGCCTCTATTCAAAGTTTTTCTGTTTGGGCTGACCATGAATAATAACCATTTGGATACTTGTGAGGTTCATATCTGGAAATAATTACTTTGTGCATGTTTATGATTTTTGATTGACATGTTTTGGCTGAATTTATTTCACAGTAGTTAAACTTGCACACACAAGTTTTAAATGGTTGGATTTAAGGTATTCTGTTCCTAAAGGGGGATATATGATATACATTCCATTTTCTCGTTTTTGTTTTCAGCTCTACTTTGAAATGTTTGCAATGCTGTAATGTGGGAAAACACATTGATCCAGCATGCTCTGTTCTGATTGGTCAGCTGCATCAGGCCTGAGCTGACAACGCCCACGGAACGTGAAACACAGACAAACGCTTGCTAGCCGGGCACTCGGTGGGTGTGTAGGGTGGGTAAATTCACATGTGTAAGATGTTGATGTCAACATGCTACAGAAGAACCAATCAAAAAATGAAGCTTTCAAGGCAGGTCAAGACCTATGAGTTTGTGTTACTAAATGCTTTTCTAACGGCGTCAACCACAAGTTTTGCAACTTTAATAATGTTCAACATTTTATTACACATATAACATTATAAAAATTAGGGGACGTAACAAACCACATAATGTCCTCTTTAAACTGTTACCAAGTTTTCAGGCCTTCATTGGTTTGCATTAGCTGATTATCTTACAATATTTGAATAGTTGTTTGGACTAAATACTAATTATCTCAAGCTTGGGGGGAAACAAAGGGTTTTGAGGACAGGATCTCTGTGTGATCTGCAACTCAATGATTTTACCTTGAATCATCTCACTGACTTTGTTGCAAATTCCAGCCGCAAAGTCCCTGAAAAAAACCAAAACGCAATGAATAAACAATCCGTATAAAATGTGACGTCAGGTACATACAGGTACATACATGAAGATGCATCTTAGCGTAATGATTCACTTACTTTGACTGTGCAGAGAAGCTTGCAGCAGCAAATATGGCAGCTTCCACTTCGACGTTGTCGTGAGAGTCCAGACTCTGGCGAATGCTGTGGTGGGCATTCTTCCTCTCTGGGATAATGGAGGCCAAACTACCAAGCATCCTGATAGACGAAAAAACAGGGAAGGGGGTTTTAGTTTTAGGTCTAAGATGAGCGGAAAGAGGTGGGAAGCTGGCGGGAAAATATTGACCCCTGTGAAGATAAGTGAGTTCTTATTTCAGGCACACAAGTGGTTGAGACAAGAAGTCATCTTTACCTTTATAGCCTATTATCACATATATAGAAGTGTTTTGGGGGAGAGCAATATTACCTTAAGTATTAATTTGTCCAAATTCCGAAGAGAATATTGACTGCTCTGTTGCTGTCCCTCCTGTTACATAACACACATTTGAAAATGACTTCTGTTGCTCTTAAAAAACCTTGACAACCAAATTATTGGTCTTATTGGTTGTTATTGGTGAATGCTTCTGTAGTACAACTTTTGCACATCGGCACAGTAGATTAGACTACACTGAATTCAGGTATTATTCCTGAAATCAGTATGAAAAGTGAATCCTGTCCTGTCAGCATGTTGTACACTTGTGTATTTATTTTGGCATGCATCGTACAGACTATATATTTCCATTACCTCAGAGTGATGGCTCTGGCCACAGGGTCATTGCTATGGATGACGGAAAACACCCTTTTAACAAATTCATCCACATTGAGGATCTTTTCCAAGTGTTTCTCACTCTGCTGCGTTACCTTGAGCACACACAGACGGAGAAAGTCGTTCCTGAAAACAAAGACAAACCTCATTAATGGAACATGCTACAGTGATAAACGGTCACCACACATCATGGGTAGAAAACAAAAAAGGTGATCACAAGTTATCTAAGCACGCAGTGATGTCTTTACAGGCTAGATATGAAGTTGAAACTGGGTTCTAATTCACATCTTTCCAATTTTTCAGTGGAATATGTATTCTGTACGCTGAGGTAAATTGACTGATTTATCCATCTGCCTATCTATCATGATGCATCTATTCATCACTCTTGGATGAGGGTCGTTCATACCCCAGTCTGAAGATGTCTGCTAGCTTGAGGAAAGCAGAGTTGATGAGGATGGGGAAAGGATACTTCTGGAAGAGTTTAGGGAAGAGCACCACTGCCTCACACTGCTCTCCGAGCTTCCCTGAGCGCAACCCTGCAGGGAAACAAGCCGTGCCACGTGACACAGCGAAGTATAAACACCACTTATCCACACACTGACACATTCACATCACACTCTGAGTCAATGCAGAACAAACCAGACAACAACCGAAGAACCACTAACGCTTTAGCCACCGTTAGCTAACTAGCTAACACACCTTTGTCCAGCTCCATGAGAGCGGAATTGGCGTCGAGTTCCTGTTCGCCATAACAAGCTTCAGAAAGGAACGAACGAGCTGTTGAAAGCGACATCACTCCTTAGATTTATTATTAATTACAATAACACATCAGACTATGAATGGTTAGCATTTCAGTGTTGACGCGAGGAACACACGAACTCAAAACGGATGCTATTGCAATACTTCTTCCTGTGCGTGTTTCATAATAAAAGCACATATAAATATCAAACATTCATCAAAACAAACAACCAGAGATTGCAGACCTTCACCCCCAATGAACAGTTAATTTATTCAATGAGATTCCTGCAATGTGAACATAATTTCAAAATCTATTGTAACATCAATGTTTTGTTTTTAAGCACATTTTGTTTGTTTCCTGCGCTTCCAATTACACATGTAACTAAGAGCGAACATGAGATTAACAAAAACTGCCTGATGGTGCCCTTAGATCGTATATGCGTGAAAAAATTGCTATTTATGTTGGTGAAATGTGTATCTTGTATATCTATATTATATTAGGTTTAGAATCGTATCTGTAGCTCAAATTGTTTCCTGCCGAATACATATTTAATCATTATTTCCTGAAGCTTGTTCAATAAACAAAACTAAACTTTTTATGCTTATTAAAAAATAAAAATAAAACGAAGCGGACGTTGCCTAAAGAGGAAGTATAAGTTTCAGCCAATGGTAGCGCGTGATGTATGTTTAGCGGGGGATTCGTCCCCGTGTTCAGTTGTCTGTTCGCGGGAAACAAAATAAGCCGCAGGGTTAACGACAACACCTTTTTGCGTTCTGATCAACATTCTAGTGTTAACAAACTCATTACAGATCGTGGCATAGCGATGCTGTTCCGATCCATAGTTGACAGAGGGATCGGCAGACGGAGGCAGAATGGTGAGAAACCCGCTCAGTGTTTTTGCACTCTTACCGCGTCTTTAACCTGACTTCTGTTAGCATTTTATTTGCTATACGTGGCTAATCATCTCATATTCTAGCTTTATTTAGAGCTGTAAAACAGCCGAAGTGTGTAGCTGCACCTTGGATAGGGGATTGTTTTGTTATTTTGTTAATTTTACCTTCGGAAATAGACAAATAAACATTAGCATGGTGCTTATCATACGTAAAATATGAATCCATCAAATGTGCAAACAACAAATACAAATGCTTTAGTCTCCAAAGTGAGAATGCACAGGTCAAAGGGAACGTAATTTCTTAAAATGTTTTATTCAGAAAAAATAACTGGCTGCATTAGTAGTAAAATGTACGTAACAGTATGCGAGCAGAGTTATGTAACAGTACAATGAGCTTCTGACTGGATGCTTAAACAGACTTTCTGTCAAAAAACAATAAAAAAAAAAAAAGTTGTTAAATTTAAGCTTAGCACTCATAGAAATATCTTCGACTTTAATGTATAGCCCAAATTAATTTCTGTAATTGTCATTGAATTTGGCATTCTTTAGTCAAGTTAAATGCTTTTTTCCTGACACTAATACATATCCCTTGTGAAAGATCTAAATTCACAAGTGAAATTACACCTTTCTGCCTGTACATTTACAGTGTCTACATTGATGTAGAACAACAATTAAATACATACAATCTAGCCCCTACAATTCCACAGATAATATGATTTCTGTGTAGTGTGTGTTGTGTGTAGTGTTGTTTTAAGTAGAGAGTTGCATTTGTGGCAGGTTTTGTACAATCATTTGGACACGTTGTTAATGAAAATAACGCTGCAAACTTTGAGATTGGCGTGTTAAGTAGCAAAAGAGATAGTACTCATTGTGATAAACAGTTCAAGTGTGCATATCCAGTTGTTCAAAGTGTTTAATTCCTTTTTTGGGAGCTATAACACAAACTAGCTACTGCAGCCATCAGATTTAGCTGAAGAAAAAGTTAATTTCGTCTCACAAAGTTGAAATATTGAAGGAAATTGTCTGCAAATTGTCAGTTAATGTGCTCTGAACAAACACTGACCATGGCAGTTCTCCTTGCAGATCCCAGGTTCACATTTCCTCTGAGCTCCCTGCTGGAAGGCTACCAGTGTGCCCGGCATGATGAACACATCTCCTATGGCAACTTGGGTGACGCAGTGCCTCCATTCGGATTAGGTTTCTCCTCTGGTAGCCCATTTATCTGTTATTTTACCATCAGATGACTCACATCAGAGCTCATGCTGTTGTCACTTCTCACTAACCATTGTGTCCCTGTCCTGGCATCCTCCTTCAGTCAAAGGTCTGCAGAGTGTCCTTGCAGTGGCTAATGAAGAAGGCATCGTTAGGATCTACAACACAGAAAGCCGGGAAAAATCGATTCTTAAAGGTTTGTGTGGAGACATAATTTGTTCACAACTGTCCATCATCAGGAGATATGGGTGACTAATGGTGTGTACACCTTCACAGAATGGCTGGCTCATGAGAATGCTGTCTTTGACATAGCCTGGGTACCAGGGGAGCCTAGTTTGGTAAGCACAATACTATTTTGTTGTTCTCACTGGATTGTCTGGTATAGTGAGTTATGCTGAGGCAGTATTACACTTTAAGTAATTCATACAAATGCACTTTTACCTCTTGAAGATGGATTTTTCTCCACTGAGATTGGTGTCGATTTTGAAGAAACTGACAAAATATGGGAAACATCTCACAATGTTAAGAAATCATGTTAAAATGAATTTTCATGATAAATCTTTTGTACATATCTGATTTAAAGGTAATAATGGTAAATGTCTGGCTTTATATAGGCAAAAAAAGAGAGATCAGAGGACTGTTGGCCTTGGTGGAGGGATGCATTCTCTTGTCCAGCCTACATTAATCCTTTGTTCCTACTTCTTGACTTAGTTCCTTATGCTTCTTTGCATTCCCTCATCAAGAGCTCTTGTTAGTATTTCTGCATATGAAGCACGCTGTAAAACCTTCCTTCAGGTGTTTTATAATTAAAGCTTATTCTTCTGACTCATCCTTAGGTGACTGCGTCAGGCGACCAGATGGCCAGGCTGTGGGATGTGACGTCGGGGGAGTTGTTAGGCAGCTTCAAGGGCCACCTCTGCAGTCTCAAGTCTGTTGCATTCACACAGCAGGAGAAAGGTACACTGCAGACAGAGCAGATATATTGCTGGGTGAATAACACTGCTGCAGTCTTTTAGAAGGGGGACTGATTTTACCAGTTAAATTCAATGTATTGGTTTTGGTGAGTGCCTGTGAAAACAACTTGTATCTTCAGAACAAACAGAAAGTAACCCCTCGTTGCTGAGGAAAATTGGCTGATAAGATGATTTTTCCTTTATGTTTGCAACTTTAACAGTCAATCCAATGATATTGTTTCTATATTCAACAGCTGTGTTCTGTACTGGGGGCAGAGATGGAAACATTATGGTCTGGGACACCAGGTGCAGCAAAAAAGGTAAAAAGAAAAAATAGTTTTTTGTGTTTTAATATATTTGTCTATCACGTTTGTTTTTAATTTGGCATCATACCTTCTTCCTAGATGGTTTCTACAGGCAGGTGAAACAGATCAGCGGTGCTCATAACAAATCAGAAAGAATCACCCCCTCTAAAACAAAGAAGAGGCGGCCCAGCACGCGTGGCATGGCTCCCACGGTGGTGAGTTTCCTCCTCACCTGACCTTTTAACCAAATGACGTGACATGGTGAGAGTGGTTTGGAGGAAAGGCTCATTCCCAAAGACATGCATCTTCATTGCAGGATTCCCAACAGAGTGTCACTGTGGTTCTGTTTCGGGATGAGCAGACACTCATCTCTTCTGGAGCTGTCGATGGGTAAGAATAAGTGTTAATATAATAGTGTTGATATCAGTGTTTCCCTGAGAATACATTCGGCAGCCCACCGAAACAGATTTTTTCTTCACTTCTGTAGTCTGTAAGGAAGATGAAACTGAAATCTGCTAGAATAATGCATTTGTGTGCTGTTGTGTAAATGACATCCCATATCTGGAGTTACAGACGGGTGGCAAATTAAAGAAAAAAAAACAGCATAAAATGTCTTAGTAAGGTGTTGGGACCCACAAGCCACCAGAATGGCCTCAATGAGTTTTGCCATAGATTGCATGAGTCTGTTGGATGCTTCTGGAGGGATAAATCACCATTCTAAAACATAATCCTATCAATGAGGTTGTGATCTGGTGTCTGTGAAGGCCATAACATTAGATTCAAAATAGTACAATTGATGTGTTTTGATGTTTGATGAAGTTCTCTGTTTTACATATATATACCATATGTGGAAGTCTTTTTTTTAACCTTTCTATACTACAATAAGTTCTGCAATAAGTTTCTCAAAGACCTGCATGTTGATTAATGTATTTATTTGTTTATTTTATTATTATTATTTACCAGAGTAATCAAGATGTGGGATTTGAGGAAGAACTACACGGTGCACCATCATGATCCTGTTCCACTGCAGGCGTACCCGTACCCTGGTTCCTGCACACGTAAACTTGGTTAGTTCTGTACTCTGCTGGGTGTCATGTTGATCTGTAGCTGTTTCAAAATGACCAAAGTATAAGCTGAATATTGTTTTGCAGGTTATTCTGGACTTGCTCTGGATTCCACAGGATCTAACCTCATGTGTAACTGCACGGATGACAACATTTACATGTTTAATATCTCTGGACTAAAGACTACACCAGGTAATCTGAACTTCAGGCAGACTGAATATGGTGCATCACTGCCAAAGTCAGGGAATTTCTCATTTTTGTATAAAACCATTTTGCTTCAGTACCACTGCTCATCAGTAGATGGGGCTTCAAACAAATCTCTGCTTTATCTGTAAAAGGAGGCAGAGAGGAAGTCAACAGACACAGAGGAAATGCAAAGATGTAGAGACCTGGTACACAAGTACACGTTTACTCTAATGTCTTAAAGTCAGAGTTTTTGATGTGTTAAAGTCCTGAGAGGTGTAGACTGTTTACTGGACCAAACAATATATCAGGTGAAATCATCCTGCTCTATGGAAGTGAAGCCTGGAATCTTACTGTCTTTACATGTTATGTTTCATTTAGACTTGCTTTATAGAAATCGACCATGTGCTCTTTTTCCTTAAGCTGAGTTGGGTCTTAGGCTTGTTTGCTGAACTTTATTAAAGATCATAATATGGTTGTTTTTCCTCCACAGTGGCAGTTTTCAGCGGCCACCTCAACTCCTCGTTTTATGTAAAGTCAAGTATTAGCCCAGATGACCAGTTCTTGGCTAGTGGCTCAAGTGACCATCACACATACATCTGGAAGGTTAGTGGTCTGTATTTATCATGATATAACTGAAAATGGTTCAACTTTGTGTTCATATGTAATTACTCCCTCTGATGCCGTGTGTTTGAACCCTTTCATCCTTTTTCGTTTCAGATCTCTGATCCTAAACGTCCTCCCGTGATGCTCCAGGGTCACAGCCAGGAAGTGACATCTATTGCTTGGTGCCCCACAGATTTCACTAAGGTGAGTCAGAAATTAGTAGTTTGTTCATTTTTAGGACTTTTTGATCTATAAAATAACCATTCACGATCCACTCTGTGTGATCAGATAATGTGTCCTTGGTACATAACCTTTGTTTGATACAGATGTCATTTGTTTCACTTCTAAGAGGCTGAGATGATTTATCAGATGGGGAAAATGGATTCAAGTTCTGTATAATCCATATTGCTCTTTTGGCAGATTGCTTCCTGTTCTGATGACAACACTGTGCGGATCTGGAGGCTTGACAGGGGAATTGATGGAGCAAAATCCTCAGTGGGAGAGGCCAACCTTGTTGGGTGGGCTCAATCAAAGTCTCCCTCAAGTAAGCACAGCAGTAGATTCTATTAGATTCAGATTATATTTACTTTGTTGATCTCATGCAATATGAAAAATATACACACTGCGACCTGATATACAAAATACCCACATTTGTATTCATATTGAGATATCATGAAAATCAAAATGATTGAAAGCTAAGTAATGCTGGCCTTGTAACCATGTGAATAACTTAAAAACATGTATTGAAAAGCATCTTTTTGTGCAAGGCAATACGTTTACAAATTGTACAGGAGTGCAATATATAGATAAATACTATGTAATAAGTAGAGAATGGTAGAAAAATCAACAGCTCTTGAGTAGAGGAAAAATCAGTAGTTGACACCCTATCATGACACAGAGATGAACTGTTGAACAACTATTTTATGTGTACCAAGCAGACATCCAAACTGATCATTAATTTAGGGCTGATGAGGAACTTTTAGACGAGATGGGCACTCATTCGAGTTCATACCGCCACCAATGACTGAACAAACCTGCACAAAATTTGTCTTACTGGCCCAAAGTGAAAGAAACGACTACAATCAACAACATATTTTTCTGGATGTATCTTTGTAACTATTAAAAATACATCAAAACTGTTTGCATGCTACTGAATCAGCTACATATTAGTGATTGTTTATTGTTTCTACTGTACTGTATTTTACTGTGCTGCAATTCCATTAGTCTGCCCCTGTTCAAGCAACTATTTTAGTCCACCAGATCCTTATCCCGATCTGAACCAAAGTGCATCTACTGGTAGTGTATCTGGGGATAGATATACCTCGAGGTTCTTTTGGGGGCTTTTTTCCCAACCCGTATTCAGACAAGAGGGTGGCACGAACACAGAAGAACCATGGCACATACATACTGGAAGTGAAATAATCCTATGAATACTCATTTTTAGGGCTATGGTTATGTAGCCTAAACTTACAACTATAGGGACATATTTGTACAAAAGTGAGAAAGACGATTTTACACGATTGTCACATGGTTGGTGGGAAAAAGTAGATAATGCTTCATGTTTGCTTTTCATGCAATGAAAAATACTTGACACTTCTGGTGTCACTCAGTTTCTTAGTAGGTAATTCATTATAAATCAGTTATCCTGCCTTTAAAATGTATCAAACTATTTCTGATTTCTACATCTGAACTAATGACTGCTTGTGTTGTCATTAGGGGCTTTAAATGGAGATGAAAGCACCCCTGCTAAGATCCAGAGGCTGAAGAGTCTGGAAGGCCTGGCCTTAGCCCAGCTAGATGCCAGTGCTCCCAGTGATGCCGCCCTGTCTCTGCCTTCCAGTACCACCTCACCCATCCACCCTCAGCAAGCCAAGGACACTGCTGTTCGCCAGAGAACCCCATCCTCCATCAAAAGGTGGTTTTCCCCCAGCCGTGGAGCATCGCCCGATCAGATCAGACCGAGATCGGAAGAGCGTCGTGTAGGGAAAGAGG
>OMOW01087698.1:2981-14214 GCA_900312555.1 Lamprogrammus exutus
GTACAGAAAAAGAGTAAAGTACATAGAAAGAGTAAAGTAGAGAAAAAGAGTAAAATACATTAAAAAGTGTAAAGTACAGAAAAAGTAAATCAGCCCTAAAAATATCAGATGACCAACCACCCATCCTGAGCTTATGTCCCTGAAAGGAGAGGTGAGACACCTGGCCACAAGCAGCAAACAAACAGCATTCACTACATTTTTCAGTATCAGGGAATAATTGTGGTGAAATTGGAGGCACTGTGAGTTTAAAGCACATACACTTAGTCACAGAAAAGTTCAAGGCTCAGAGGTTGTTCTGTAGCTGATCACTGACTGCTCATCTCTTTGTGGAGGCAGGTGAAGAGAAAAAACACATCACCTTTGGAGAGTCGATGGTATCTTACTCATTTACATAAAATAATCCTACCTGATATCTTCAGACACATGTAGGCTAAAGTCATTTGGTAACTGTTGTCTGCACATGGGACAGGAATTGTGTCCTGCATCAAGGATTCCTTTCATGCATGTTGAGCAGCAGATGTGATGACAAGGCATCTCCACAGGATCTTGAGGTTCTGTCATGCACACCACACACTGTAGTCCAAACCTTCATTCAAACGTGATCAAAGATAATAAATTCAAATTCAAATGGTATCATTCATCCAATTTAATTGAATTAAATGAATTTTATTCAATACAAAATTGTATTGTAAAATAAACAGGGCCTTACTTCCAAATCAGATCACTTGCTCCCTGCTTACAGGACTTCAGTTCTTCAATCACAGCTTGAAAAGCTCTCCCTGATTTTACATCAGAGTTTCCCAACAGAACCTTAGTTATAGAGCAAAAATATAGATCTAAGTAAAATGATATAAAAGACCAGTTTTAACTTTCTTTCAATAGTATAAAAATATATACAGGTAAGTACTGTTATATACCGACGTACTGTACAATTTAGAGTATACAGTACATTAAAAAACATTCATCTTTACACATGATTATGTGATTAATGTTTTCAGATTGATTCTGTAAACTTTGTTCATCTCATTTGGACTGCTTAGAAAGGGTATGCATACAGTGAATACAAATAAATGTCCTTTAGTAAAGTAATAGTAGTATGCATTATAAGAATGTGGGTGTTTTGGATGTCTATAAAATGTTCCATGTACACTTGTGTAATAAATATATTTTCCACACCATTTAAATAGATACAAGTTTTTATCAATAATTGCATTTTAAAGTTGTCAGTAGCAGATATTTTATTTTATTTTAGTGTTTAAATTCAATTATCTTAATGACAACAAAATGACAGAGGTTCTTTGTTTATTCCTGTCAGAGAGGAAAAGTCTCTGAAAACAGCATCACTACACACTCAGTAAAGAAACCTGATTAATGAAACTATTTTAAGCGGGTTAGCAGCTTTTTCAAATTCCATTGCAGGTTTTACAGAATGCCACTCTGTATATATAGTTAATAGATCAAAAAAAAGGAGGAAGCTCTATCACACTGGAAAAGAGCTGGCTTGACTGGGTTTTGGTCAAACCATAGTTTAGAAGAGTATGCAGCATTAACATCAACTCACTTTACTTAAGGTGTGACAGCTACTCTGGACTAGAGTTCTCAGTTGCTTCTCTTCATTATGGAATCCAAGCAGCATGTGCTCCACAAACAATGAGAGGATGTAAATACGCTTCCATCCATTGCTATAAAGTAATATAAAAGAATATATGTCAGATTGTAATCACAAACACAGATTGTTCTAAAACAAGGGACAGGACAATGCAGGGAATGATTTGTTTTTTGTTAAAAGTAAGAGTTTTGTTATTCAGTGAGAAATTTCTCATAAGTATGTCTCTGGCACAGACAAAAATGTTGGAGCATTATGGTGGTTAAAGAAAGAAAATCAAATCAGCTTTCCTGACTGATTTACTGGTGCTGATGGATAATTTTGTCCACACTAAATATAGTAGTAACAGTAATAACATAGTTAATAAATATGTTGTCTTTTTGACGTGCAGCTCCATCTTACCGGATATCATTAAGTCTTTCTTTGCATCGCTGTCCATACTGTTTAGTGCTCTGTTGGGAGCAAATCAACTCCATGGACCCCTGTAGCCTCTTCACCTGATTCAGCCAGTCCTGGCAGAGGGAATCAGTATCTAATGTAGGCTCCAAGCATTCAACACATGCCATGGCTGCATGGACATCCAGGACCTGCAGGACAGCAGTAGAGGTTTGCTGTGTTTCTATATTTTTACAATATTCAATATGTAAAATTGTCAAAATAATGGACACGAAGAGTTGACGGGATTGGAAAGTGGCCTTAATGGGATTTGGTGTGTGAAAGCATTAGTTCATCTCAATTTGTTGTGCTACTCTGTTAAAGATCACACCACATGATACATGGACACTAATTGTTTGACCTTGAAGCATCTCTCTTGAATGAAAGAAGCCAAAATACTTTGCATGTTTGAAATCTAAGTTTGTTGACAGTCATTCCCGTGTATCGTATGGATATGTCTTGACATGATAAATTAAGTTAAGTGACACATGATTTGACACAGAGATAGATATATGAACATTAGCAACCTTATCCTGAACTTTAAGCGAAGAACAGTGTTGTTTACCATCTCTGGACTGTCTCTGATTTGCTGATTCCTTAGCAAAGGAGAAACTATTTGAGGTAGAAGGGAAATCATCCGTGAGAGGTTCTGGAGACGCCCTTTGTAGAATTGGTAGGCGGTGTGGATGTCAGGAAGAGAGGGCCTGTTGTCTCTTTTTCGTCTCTGTACTTCATTGACACAGCTGGTCAGGGCATGACGCAAAAGCTGAGGAGTAGATTTACAATATTAGATCTGCAATCAATGAGTGTGTTTGTTTTTTTCACATTGATTTATAAATTACTAAACACCAATCACTTGTATCTAAGAGGGGTTTTGTTTTTTTGTTATCAGGATTTAGTAAACCTTCAAAATATGTTTCACAATGGATAAAATCTATAGAGCACATGGTATGACTGCACCCCTTGGCGGTCACAGTGAAAAATGAAACCTGAAGTTCTATGGGGAAGTTTACAATTAATTGGTGATTGTTGAGTATATGCCTTTCAAAGTCAAGATGATTAAATTTGACAATTCAAACTCAAGACTGTATTTCAAAAAAACTTGATTAAAAATTCAATGTAATAAATATTTTGAGGAAGTGTGTGAGTAGGATAGTGGTATTGCAGCGGGCATTGATGGGCACAATAAATACATACTTAATTTACACATACCTGTAATTCTTCATCTGTGGCCACTTTCATGGTCATTGAGACAAAATCCTGCAGGTACCTTTGGAAAAATTCTTCCTTAATTTTGTCCTTCAAGTTGGCCATGTAAACACCTAGTGGGGTATTCTGAAACAGCTCTTGGAAATGATCTGCAAGGAAAGGTTGACAGTACCATCTATGTGTTAAGGGTCCAAAGAGGGACGACTTTCTGTTACATATGTTCAGCACAGAAAGCATGCAGATATCATACTCATTTACTTTCATGTCTGGATGTTCGCATCATTAGTACATCCAGGAAGTCTTTGATCCACCAGCTGAAAGGCATGACACAGCGCATGGTGTTGCCTGCTGTGATATGGCTTTGCACCATAAAGACCTTGGAACTGGGTGAGAAGCAAGATGTAAGCATTCTGGATATGAGGTAACTAGGTTACTGGTTTCAAGCATGTACTGTAAGTCACTTGTATTTACTTGTACCTTGTGTCTGAAAACAAATCTGCCTTGGTACAAATGTGGACCATATATCATGTGGTAAGATACGAATGGCAGAAAATGGGTATGTTAGAATTACTTCTTAAACACATAGAATGTAAACAGACACTAAAATGATGGCTTCAAACTGCAGTGACAAACAAATATAATTTCCCTTGAACATTCAGGTACAAGAATCTATTATCTATTATCTTTTTTACTGCTCTTTACTTAGTCTAGTTTGCTCTTTACTTAGTCTAGTTCGTATTGATGCTCTTTGTAGATACTCTGTAGTTGACTATCCACTTTGCTGCTGTACACTGCAAATTTCCCCGTCGTGGGACAAATAAAGGATTATCTTATCTTATCTTATCTTAAGAAAATACACAAATTAAACTCAAATGAAGCCGTTTGGACTAAGCACCATGTGTTACTCACTTGCTCTCCACCATCACATAAGGCACATCGAGCATCTCTTTGCAGGAAAATATCTCAAGCCATAGGTTCCTGACGTCGTCCTCACTATCCAGCAGGAGATCCAAATTGCAATCCCGGTCAATGACTGATATCAAATTTGCGAGAAGTGGAGTGACAACTGCTTGGATTTTCTTCCACAGTGTGTGTCTGTGAGAAATATATATAATCAATTCTTAATATCAGAATTGATCAATAAAGCAGAGCACTGAGAACACAATGTTATATGAGCTGAAATGATTTCTTTGTTTCTGTTGCAACTGATTGCTAAACAGTTTTCATTGCAAATCATTAGGAAATGTACAGGATTTGTTAATAAAACTGATAGAATGCTTCAGTTTAACACTGTACGTGCAAGATTGCTGTGAAGTAATGGATATCAAGAAAAGACCTACACAAACGTTCCTCCTTCTTGAAGAGCATTGACATTGGATGCTTCCTGTAAAACCCAGTTTTTTGGATAGGGGATGGTGGCTTCATAGTTTTCTAACAGCACTTGTAGACGATTCCTCACAATGTTCTCAAACACACCTTAAAACAAAATTCATTTAGAATACTTGATTTTGGTCAAATGTATTGTAGGACATTGAACGTTTATAAAGATGAACAGTCCTGATATTAAAAGATAATTCTGGAATGACCAATTTTCAAACCTTCTGTCTCATTTGCATCTAGAAGTGTGAGCAGGTTCTCAACTCTCTTGGCGCTGAGCACTCCACTGTCCACCACATCTCTGAGCATGCTCACTGCACTCTGCACACAACTTCTCACCAGATCTTTTGTGTCAAACACCTCTGCCAAAACCTAAAAATATCACAGTCCAATCATGGCCCTGATGGATCACTGAAATGTAAACTGACAACAGCATCCAAACTACATATTGGGATAAGGACAAATATCATAGAAGCAAAACTTATCCTGTCGTTGCAAATTTTTCATTATGGATCCCATATTATACTTACATTCGGCTCTTTGACCTCAGTGTCGTCTGTCTCCATGTCTTGAAAAAGAAGGAAGGATTACAGAGGAGGTTTGATTTGGTATGTTTAATTACATATTTATTCAGGAAAAATTCCATGATTATTATGTTATGATTCTTTACCCTCAGGTGGATCTTGAAAAAGTTCACTAATGCAGAGATCTTTCAAGGAATGAACATCACACACAAATTCTTTCGATCTTCTGAGATCATCTATGTGAACAGATGTCCAAGGACCTGAATAAAGAAACAAGAAGAGAGATAATAGAGTCAGTATTATATTTAAATTACTCTAATAAACAATCTAGCAAAATAAAGAAACATTGTGGAGCTAAATGTGCTTGGTATTTTATTTATGTTAGTTGTTAACTACTGCCTGTAGCTGGTATTCTACATAGTTTTATGTTGCTTATGTTTATTTCAATGCTGCTTTCTTGACCGCACCTGTTTAAAAGGATAGAAGTACCATCAGAATAAACTGAAGAACATTCAAAATGTATATATCAGTTGATTTTTTTTTTTAGCATGCTGTGTATAACATCTTCAACAGCAGGACATACCTCCTTGAAATCCAACATAGGAGGTTCCACCCTCAATTCGCGGAAGTTTGGTGACAAAGTACACAAATATCTTTGTGCTGTCGTTAGTGGTCCACTTGCCTATTTCATTGATGCAGGAGTACCTGGTGTAATTAAAAGGAAAAAAATACGTATGTGGTTCTCACAATCATGTGACACAAAGAAATTGATTATGAGGTGATCTTCACACTCACTTGGCTGATGAAAGAATATTCCTGCTGTGTGAGTCCTCACCATAGTCCATTTGGAAAAGGAGGACTTTGTTTGCAAGAGTTGAGCCAAGAAATTCCCTGATATCAAGACACAGGCGGGATTATGTAGATTTGAATACATTATGATAATACATTATGCATACTTACTCAGTATTGGTCATATATTTATAGTTGTGAATTGTACAAAGAGGCGTAACCACAAGGTAAAGAACAGGACCTTAACTGAGTAACAGTAGTATGAAACACAATTTGTATAATACACTTACGCACCTGATTTTTTTGAGGAAAGAGTACTCTGTGTCAAACTGATGCAGTGATAGTATCTTGATATCATCAAGTTTTATTACATCCTGCAGTTCATGAGTGTCGGCAGCTGTCAATAGCCGAGAAAAAGTTGTGACCTTTTAAAATAAAAACATAAAACCAATAAAGAATGACAAAACATTTTCTCATTAACTTATATTTTTACATTTCTAAAGGAAATAATCCACCCTCACATACTTCTTCAGACTGTTACATGTCATCAATCATGTTTAGTGCATACCAGGAGGACTCTCAACTGCTTGTTCCCAAAATGATATAAGGGGAATTATGAAAAATATGTTTATGATCTTATGTTCAGAAATGATGGAAAAAGAAAAACTGAGTTTAACTTTAGTTGGCTGCATCCAGTTTAACATTGGAACAAGCCACATGTCTACGTGTTTTTAAATGAGGACAAAAAAGTGTGAATTGCTCCTCCTCTTCAAGTGATCAAACATCACAACATTACACAACAGTCTTTAAATATTAAAAACTAATGGGGTGATTTTTTTTTCTTGTAGGATTAGTGAGACTGTAGAGAAACTTACCTCAGTGAAATAGAACTGGGACTGTTCCACCTGCTGTGTGTGATAGGCGATGTAGTCACCCAGTGATCTGTGCATCCCCTCTTTAGCATATTCTGTCATAAACTGTATTCTTTCTTCATCAGGCAATATGGACTTATCCAATCGAACAACTGCATCTGGAGTTGCACAGTTGAGCAGGATGCTCTTGGCTTTTTCCAGAACACTCTGAGCATCAGCCTCATCACTCTGATTCTTCATGACTTGCAGAACCACTGAGGAGCATGTGTCTGAGTGGTAGCCAATGAAGACATCACTTGGAACATACTGCTTTGTTGTGTGGTTTTGACTGCGTGTGAAGTCACCAACCCATTTCTTTAGATCTTCGGCAATGTCCTTCTGTTCGTTTCTGAGAACAGTGTTGATGTCAAGGTAGTGTTTCTCCAACCTGTTAATCAGTGGAATTGGAAACTGCTTGTAGACCACCTCTTTCTCTTCGATGACAATGAGCCTGAAGGTTTTGTGAACTCTGCATTTCACACGATGGGTTCCTAGTCCAAGATCCACATACTTTTGACCGCCTAGGGTCACGTAGTACTGGTTGAGAGCATCATACAGACTTTCATACAGATTCTGTAGGTTCAGAAGCACAACTGTCTGTCCAGTCTCCATGCAGATCTTGACACGATTAATGTTCCTGCAAATCTGAGTGTACTCCTGATCCTTTGGGAAACTGGACCCAAAGATGATCTTGATGATTTTGTGAGAGAAAAACTTCTGCTGGAGAATTTGAAGAGCAGCATAGTTTTTTGTAAGGATTAGAAGGTAACGACCTTCCTCTGTTTGGCAAACTGGAGAGATGCTTTGCTCTACCAAATCAATGGCACAGACACTGACATCTGTAAAGTCATCTGGGAGTTGTTCACGGAATATACCCATGACATCCACATCATCCTTCCCACTGAAGTTTCTCAGGACTGCTTGAGTGATTTGATCTGCGGTAGGGCACTCACCCCTAGCTTTGGCAAATGAAAACACCATCTTTATCAGACTGTAGAAGTCGCGAAGACCAAAGAACCCATTGCCTTTTTCGCATACTCTCATATATGCTTGTGCAAAGGGCTTAAAGAGGAATTTGATCTTGTCAAGTACCTTTCCTTCAGACGAACATATTCCCTTTGCACTTTTGATAAGCTCTTCCTGGTTTGGATCTCCACGGGACACAAATATTCCACGATTCATCTTTGCAGGGTCCAGTGCCCAATTGGAAATGCCAATGAATCCGACTCTTTTGTGAAGTTCTGGTTCGTCATCAATGCAGCCTTCCTCTAGCAAAGGATGCAGGGTTTTCAGTGGCATTTTAGGGGAATCTTCAGCCAGTCCAATCTCATCAAGAACAACTACCGAGATGTATTCTTTTAAGTTTTTGCTTTCCTGAAAGCGAGCACACTGTTTGAATGTGCCAATGATTCCTTCAGGAGTAGAGTGAGGGCTGCACTGGAAAGACACCAGATGTACCTGCTTCAGCTTCTGGAAAAGTTCAGAATGAGAGGCTGGGCCCTGCATTGCATCTGCAACAAGTGTTTTGGACAGTGATTTGGAGCTCCCTGGTTTTCCAACAATAAACAAGGGAATTTTCAGCTCAATGCAGATCACCATCATGAAGAAGTTCTCCTTCAAAGCCTCATTTCTGGCTATTGCCTTGCCTAATGGTACACCACTAAGCAGAAGGTCATGCATGAGTTGGATTTCATTCCTCACTCTCTGGGGTGTGTATTTAAGAATTTGGCTGACAACATTCTGATATGCGCTTTTGTCCTCTAAGCAGGATTGATAGCACACTCCAGTGGCCATCAACAGAGACCAGATAACTCTGTTACTAGCAGGTAAAAATGATTGTTTTTTTCTGCTTTTCTGGAGAAATGTTTTTAGTTTCTCAGCAAACATGGGGTGGTTTTCGTGGAACCACACAAACACTTGCATGCAACGTTCGACATCCCTAAGACTGACAAAGCTGCATTCATCTTTCCTTTTCCTCATGAATTTTTGTGATGAGGACAACACCTTAGTTACAGTTGGCATGTAACTCTTGTCAATTAAGTGGTCATTCACCTGTCTTTCCACTATTTGTTCAATGTACATTTGCTCTGTTGAATCGTTGAGCTGTCCAAAGTCCCAAACAAGAGGAATCATGCTGGGAGGTAACACATGAACACGATACACCAGCTGGCGGAGAGGGATGGACCCAAGTTTATCTTCGGTCTCCTCAGCCCTGACCCTGTAGCCAAGTCCAGATGCCTCTAGCCTCTCAATCATCTTGTCTGTATGCTTCCTGTAGGGATTGCATGCAGCAATGATTTGCAGTCCTGTCTGAGAGCCAAGTTGTTGTCCCTGCACAGTGTTGTCACAAATAATCTCCTTGATGCTGCCAATGGCTTCTGTAGTGTTTGCCTCATCAATGAAAAGAACTGAGTCAAATTTATGATTCTCTTTATTTTTCCTTGCAAGAGTCTCAGCTTCTTTCACTTTTTCATAAATCATCTCTGAAGTAGTGCCTCCGTGAACCTTGACCAGTTTCATGTTTTCTGCATTTGCTCCACACCTTCCCAACTCACACAAGAACTTGATGAGCCTTGTCTTTCCACATCCAGTTTCACCCATTATAATGACAGGGATGCCACATCTAAATCTCATATGGATCGCCATCATTTTAAGTATGTTATCAATGGTGAGTTCATATGTTTCATCTGGATCTGTTGGCGTAGTGGTACCAAGCACACTGCACAGACACTGAATCTTTTGAGCTCGAGGGAGCCTATCAAAATCCTCATTAAAAGGGACTCCTTGATGTTTTAAGCCAGTGTAAAGCTCTCGAGTCATTATGTTTGTCTTGATCACTTGTCTTGTTGAAGGATTAATGACATCTATTCCTTTCCGCCCATTAGGCTGCAGGTGAAACCCAATGAAAGTCATGGATTCGTGGTCATCATTAAAGAAGATATATGGATGTGGTTCAGATTCCCACCTTTTTCTAATGAGGAATGGGGCTAAGTCTTTTTCATCACACCCACTGAGATCTAGTTGTTGTCTTCCTGGGCTCGGATCAGTCATACAGAGTGATGGGGTGGCAAAGTCTTTGGACATCAAAATCATGAATTCAACCACAAAGTTTTTGAACCCACGTAGAGTGTCGCCGACAAACTCAACATTGCAGAAGACTGAATTTTCACAGTCAAGCAACTGAAGATTTAGGAACCAGACAAAGTTACTCAGCTCTGCCCATGATGGGTCAATAATGCCACAGTAGATCAACAGGATTTGAAGGCACTCTGCATGAGTCCCTTCAATGCGCTGGTAGGTGAAGTTGTCAAGATTCTCATGTTCGTAAAAACGTTTTAGGTACTGGTATGGTCTTTGATAGGCTTCACTCTTGAAACACTTGTCATCCATGAGGGGGTAATCACTCTCTGCCTCAGCATTGTCTTCTCTACTGTTTTCCAGTGTCATAACCTCCTTTGGTGGACGACACAGTATTTTGGGAAAAACATCGGAGAATACGATGTTTTCCTTTTGTCCCTGAAAATATACAGATATAAAAAGTTCAGAAAAAATAAATAAATAAGATACATTTCTAAAATCAAGTATTTTCTCTCATTTAAAGACATTGACAAAGCTGCTTTAATTACAGAGTAGCTTTCATCTCCAACATGTACCTTCATCTCTTACATGTACATCCCTGGCATGCCTACAATTTAGTCAGAATGCTGGATCTGAGATTGTGATGGGTATTGGATAAAGCAACCACATCATCTCACCTGTTTAACTGGGGTCCAGTGTGTTATTAGTTTATTAGTCCTGTTGTTTGTCTTTAAAGACCTGAATTAAGATTTTCAATCCTTAGGGCCAGATTTACTGAGGGTTTTGCAGGGCTTTTACAGACGGTAACGAGACAAATACTGTTTGTCCATATTTACTAACGAGACGAAATGAGAGAAAAGCGGCATCCCTAAAATGTGCCTGTTGGGTTAATGCATATGCATTTTAGGGCGTTCTGATGTTAAGCCACAAAAAAATTGGAGGAGAGAATGGAAATTTATGCAGATAAGTGATACAGCTTATTTATCATGGCTGGTCACCGTTGTGGCAAAGGTATTTGCGCCTATGATTTACTGTGTTTGAAAAGCAGGTGTTCGCTCCTTTGCAGCCTTGGATTGTAGGCATGGCAGCTGTTGTCATTCTTTGGAGGAGACATTGTCAGCATGATAGAGTACGTTTGGGAAAGGAGAGTGTTTCTAAATAGAATATCGCTTTTTGGCATGTCAGAGGAGGTGACATCAACCTACAGGCTCCCAAGTCATGCCATACTCCAGTTACTGGATGAGCTCACGGGATGCATTTCTTGACTTCTTGCGCATTCTAGTCCACAGCTGCTCCTTTATCTA